>JAJHSJ010000003.1:943650-997155 GCA_021015155.1 Magnolia officinalis
AAGTGGTATCTTTTCTAATAGATTTCCTTGGATACTAAGGAAAAAAAAAAAATGAGGCCATCCATTTTTATGGCAATAGGTGGGCCCCATCATGAATGGAACATGGGCAAGGTATGACTTTCCACTATAACGATCATAGCCGTACTATAAAAACACAAAAAACTCAACTCTATTTAAAACCCAATAGAAACAGGTGGACTTGGAAAACTTGGATGAGTTTTTATGAGTCATTTAGTATCATTAAATGGAGCTTTGCTAAGCCCACATGCATGTCCCAAGTCGCTCGCTGTAGTGGTATTTCACCACCCACGGATACTCAAACCCTTGACTGGGGTTTGAAACTCTAGAGAGTCTACCATCGGAGCAAGAGTAAGGATCCATGTCCAGTCATCTAATACACACACCACCTGGTATTGCTGTTGCAATAGACAAGTGTATATCTAAGCCATACTATATATCAAAAGAGTACCACTACAAATGTATATTTTTGTGATAAATATCCTCACTCACCTACTAATTATTTCTAATATTATGGTGGTGTTGTGCAATTCAATCAAATACCGGTCACATATATAATTGAAGGCTTGTATTCAGATTTCGTGTATAATTGTGATGTTCGAGCATACCAAAGTTCTACTTAATGTTTAATTGAATGTTGGTGACTCGTACCGAAATGAATGCGCATAATCGGATTCAAAAATTCAATTATTAAGTTTGCCACGGCTGTATCAATAATTAGGCAAATTTATGAAAGCATAAGAGTTAGTTCTCTCTTATAACTTCTTTTTGGCTTGGAGATTTGCACTTGTCTGCCATATTGGCTTATGTTAAAATGGGGTGTGCATCACTGGACCGATTTCAAAAGCCGTGACCATATTAAGTATTTATCAAGTCTAAGTGAAATCCAGTCGAGTCGAATTGAGTCAACTCACCCTGAGTTGATTCTATTTCTTAGAGTATGATGTGGTTCACACACGATTTCAATTACTACCTTCTTTTTAGCACAAAATAAAATAAAATACAACTAGGTGTATTTGAAATGAAATACATTGATTGTTTCCAGATTCGATTGGAATTCCACATCCACATCCACTTGAATTTGACTAGGTACATACACCACCAAGACATTCCAACACAACAGCTCTTTAAGGGATACAAACACATGTACACACCTGTCTATGGTCCACCACAATACATCATTTCCAAGTGCCATGTGACGCTTGAAGGAGGCTTTTACAAGCATTATATGGATGGTTGGAATGATCGCAGAAAGTGGTATGTGAGACCATAGATGCCTGGGCCCCACACCCATCAATCCCTCCTACATTCATTTGCATTGAAGTGGGGCCCTTATGAAAATGATGGGAGGAACCTTTGGAATACATGTTCACATTGCATGATATGAACTTTGCTTTTTTTTTAATTTTCCATTCATGAAGGCCAAAACCGGCCTTGGTGATTTGCATGAATTGTAGCCGTTGATTTCAAAACAAGGTGATGGAGACTTGCCATCTTTTCTACCTTTAAGATGGAATATCTGCAAAGATAATCCTCTTTTAAACTCCAACCCAAACCTCCAAAACTACCTTTTAACAGTTTCTGTAAAATATGGAGCGTGGCCTGCTTTTTTTTTTCAAAGTATGCACCAGTTTTCAATTATTAATAGTGGGTCCCATGGTTCTCTAATCCGGACCTTTTATCTGTTATGTTCTACTGTGGATGGATTATGCCTAAAAAATCTCCAGGATCTGAACTTCCACTCCACTATCTCCATGGCACATATCGGAAGGTTAGCATTGTCTTACCCATGGGACCCACATGTAAAATTTTTAAAGATGGGCCTAAATTGTTGTATTTTGGTCACGGCCCATTCATGGATGGAGAATTCCTGAAAATCATCCACATTGGAGGATCCTAAATGCTCAATTGGTTACCATTCATGTGTGATGTAGAGAGGGTCGCATACAGTTCCATGGCCGAGATGGATCAGAAAAGGCCCAGTTGAAGACGGAAGTGATCCAGACCGTCGGACCTTAAATTAGGCGTATCTCGCAATTTAGAATGAGTTATCGGATGTACAATATATAATTTAAGGTAGAACGAGGTACTTTAGATTAGGCTAATCTCACAATTTAGAATGAGTTGTCGGATTTAAAATATATAATTTTAGGTGTAATAGGCTACTTTAATAACCCATCTCCACTACGCTGCAAGTCGGATTTGCAAAATACCACCAGATTTATTTTCCTTTCCCTATTTTAATTCTGTTTTACTATAAATAGAAAGTTTTAGTTTAATTATAACTTTTCATCGGTTGTGCTCCAGAGTTGCACCCAACAGTGTAGGAGAATAGCTTGGTATCCTTATTTAAAGGGTCGAACTTGTTTATTTCACTCATCAATTAATTTATGAATTTATTAGAATTTATTTTTTTTTTCTTTCTTTCTTTCCTCATAGATTCAACGAGGAGTTTAGAGAAGTTCCCTAGATTTAGAACAAGTTCAAAGTTCCCTGAATTCAGAACAATTATCCTTTTGAGGAAGACTGTGCTCGACCTCACGTCCTCCTCTGTGTGACTATTAAAATAAATAAATAAAACTGTTGAAGATTGAAGTTAGGTGGACTCACATGTTCATGATCGTCCCAAAGTACGATTTTATTTTTCTTCATTTTTTAGCTGTACAAAATTGGCAAACGGACCCCCTGTTTGTGACGGTTTGGATTATTGTATATGAATTGCCAGCCGTACGGTGGATGAGCTACCAACAAGACTCAACTCATAAAGGCAGGCAGAACTCGGACTAACCAGAAGAGAGGCTTGGACCTGATTTCTTAACCTGGTACAACCTAGTTCCGAGTTTTTGAGTCAACTCAACTCAGTCAAGCCAAGCTTTCATGCTTTTGGATTAGAGTCCACTACAATACCTGATGTACACAGCCTGTACAACGCCCTAGAGATGTGGGGCCCGCCGCCGTGTTTCTTATGTGACATCAAAACCGTCCATCAGGTTAATTGGGATTTGTTTGTTGAACATGAACCGTTCACTGCTTTTAATTTATGTTGTCCACTGGACCTCGTAATTCCAATAAATTTGCTGGGTCATAATCCATTTGGGTGGTGGACCAAGCCACCTTTGTCGTGTACGTCGGCAGCCTCCACATCAATCCACCGTTTGCAAGCTTCTTATGCTTTAATTGATCTGCGGCTGCGATTTATTGTCCCATTTATTGAATGGTCAGGGACATCCACCGAAATTATTCATGAGAATACGAGTAATAAAAGGTAGGGCCCACATTCTGGACGTCAGGATTGACAATTGGATATTTCATTAAGATTGATATGGATCTTCCATTTTATTCACCCCCCCACCGAGTGGATGGTTAGGTAATCTAGTCAGAGTGATTTATAGGGGATATGGTCCTTGTACACCGCAACAGCCAATCAAGAGAAGCTACCTGTAATATGTACGGATTCGCATGGTCTCCTTGAGATCTACGTGGAGAGAGATTTCTTGATAAGTATGGCAAAGCTTATCAGGCGGTGATTTATACTGCTTGAGCGGTTGATGAAGGAGCAATCATGTTCAAATAATTACATGACAGATGACAAAGGGAGAAGCAAATGGAGCCAAGTAGTTTGAGTTAAAATGTAAGAATTACCCCCCCAAAAGATAGTAGTGACTAATGCTTGTGGTAACTGGTGAAATGTGAGAATAATTTAGATGACCAGATCAAATATAAATAGCAAAGTAAAACGGTAAAGAAAATTATCTCATATAAATCCAAATAAGTTAAATTTATCTTTCAATTATCTTGCCATTATCCCATCAATTTATATTTCATGGTGTAATCATTTACTTTCTTTTGTTAAGCAAATCTTATTTCTTAGTGTAAGCTTTTACTTTTATCTTGTTGTCTATATTCCGTAGTGTAATTTGTAGCAATAGCCAAGTAGTTGGTAATTTCTGGCTGTAATTCAAGTCTAAGCTCATATGCTAGATTTGGCTCACCCATTGAAAATGTGTCACGTGTCTATTCTTCTTGTGATCGGGTGTAAGGATTTCTTTCTTATTTCGTTTTATCTGGATTAAAAAGTTCTTTTCACTGAAAGTCAAATATGCAACTTATTATCATAAAATAAATCACACCCTCTAAATATCTCTAATCCATTTTATACATTGAGCGACTGGCTGAATAGGTTACCAATCTCGATCATACACTAATCTTGACACTTGGGGTATTGTTGTTCGTTTAAATTAAAGTCACAATTTCAATTCTGGCACACCCATACATCTAATGCAGAAAACAATGACAAACAATAGGTAGTAGGGCTGGCAATGGATTTGGTTCTCACTTATTGGACCATTAGGAAACTTGCCGAGTTGGGTCTCACCTTTTCAACGACGGGCGATCTAGTTAAAGCTGGGACGAATGAGGTCTAATCAGGCCAGGTTTGGTCCAAGCGGTTAAATTAATAAAATTCCAAATAATTAATATGCATTGCTTAACAATAAAAGAAATAAAGTTTGCAGGCAGCACACATGTAAGAGAACCCGTTCACACACCATACGTGTGTCAAAGTGGCACATGCGTGCACGATCTAATCCATCCATCAGATAGTCCAACCACATAAAAGATTTTAATAACTTGGACCGGGCAAGACCCTAACTAGACCCAACCCGGTGGGGTCCTACAGGACCTTTAATCGAGTTAGTGTTATAGACGGTCTAGATCTCTGATTAGATCTTTTCATTACGATCAGTATTTAAAAATAAAAATAAAATAAAATAAAATAGTAAACATGTGGTGTTGATGAGGCAGATTAGGAAATTCCAGTAAATATCAGAATGTGAACCAAACAGGATCCAGATGTTTCCTGGAAACATGCAGCGGAAAAAAGTTGGCATGACAAACACAAAAACTACGAAAATAGAAAAGACATTTCATGTTACGGTACAGTCGGTGAGGGACGCGAATTTTCAACACCGGCAGTTTCATGGAACCCGTGTAACCAATAGCTCTGTGGACCCCAGCACAACCACCTATGTATCAATTTTTCCGGATCTTCCTTGGAAATTGAGGAAAATCAAAACTCAAGTGGGCCACACCACATGAAACAATGACAATGAAAAAACTCATATTTCAAACTTTCATGGGCCTACCATGATTTTTATATAACATCCAACACTGTCATCAGGTGATTCCTACCAGGATGAAGTAAACATCAAAAATATCAGCCTCATACAAAACTTGTGGGGCCCAAGAAATTTCAATGTCGGGTGTTTAATTAGGACGTGGTTTGGCTAGTGCCCAGCACACCAGCACTAGCTGATGTCAAAGGACTGTGGGCCCACCATAATATATATGTTTTTATCCACGCCATCCATTCATTTTTTCCACCTCATTTTAGGGCATGTGACCAAAAATGAGGTAGACCCAAATCTCCGGTCCACCGCACCATAGGAAACAGTGGGGATTGAACGTTTACTGTTGAAAACTTTTCAGGGGCCATAGAAGTTTTGGATCAAGCTGATATTTTTGTTTTCTCTTCACCGGTATCTGCTTGACCTTATCAACAGGTTGGATGGAAAATGAAAATTACATTAGGCCAATGGTGGATGTTGATTCAGCAGTGTTTTCGCGTGGTGTGGTCCACTTGAGATTTTCATCATCTTAATTTTTAGGCTCATGCGTGGATAAAACACATACACCATGGTGGGACCAATAGAGGTTTGACATCAGCTAGGTGGGTGGTGTTAGGGACTCACCAGCTGAACTGCATCCACTCAATTCCTATTGTTTCTTTTGGCGTGGCCCTTTCCTTATTTTGACATAATGTCCTAAATCTGGCGCAACTGATGGACGGAGTAGATATGACACCGACATCACGGTGGGCCCTGTAGAGCTTTAGGTTAAATGGGCTGGGTGTGACAGGAGTTGTTGGAATTTCAGGTCTGTTGGTGAGGTGAGGTAGGAAATCAAGGTTGGATGTTTGATGGGGCCACACGCATGTACACCCATTTACAAGCCAGTACATGTTAGCACATGGGCTTCATACCCAACCTGCACATCACATGGGTCTCATTCCCTAGGTGCCCTGACCCCAAATCGGATTACGTACTGAGTTACTCAGTACGCTCTTATCGTACTGGTTAAAACTCAATTGGGCCCACTGTGAATTTATGTGGTTTATCCACACCTTCCATCCGTTTCTCCATCTCATTTTAAGCGTTGATCTCAAAATCTAAGCTTATACAAAACTCAAGTGGACCATATGACAGGAAACAGTAGAAATAATGATTTCCACCGTTGAAACCTTTCTACGCCCCCACAGTGATGTTTATTTGTCATCCAAACTGTTCATAAGATCAGAAAAACATGGATGAAAGGAAAAAAAATAAATATAATCTTGATCCAAAACTTCTGTGGCCCCAAGAATTTTTCAACCGTATAACTTCAATTCACACGGTTTCCTGTAGTGTGGTCCATTTTAACCTGTATATCCTTCGGTTTTGATATATGGCCCTAAAATTATCTTGTAAAATGGATGGACAGACGGGATAAAATACATAAATCACGGTGGACCCCACAGAGTTTACTCATTACGCAATCCGCTTCCTGACCGACCCAAGAAGCAGGCCGACCCCTTACAAGGCGGGTCAAAAATTAAAAAACAGGATAGATAATTAAAAATAAAAATTAAAAATTAAAAATTTAAAAAAGAAAAAAGAAAAAAAAGTGGCTTTGATACTCGGGTAGTGTGATGGGTCATACACAGGCACTTAAAATTTTGTTAGAATATTCACATGGGTGTGTAAGTAATTTATAATAAACTGTCCCAATTATGGGCCTGAGATTAGATGTATCATGAACACAAAAAAAAATTATACTACCAGATATCTGACTGCAGGATGATCAGTGGACATTTATTGGACAGTTAAAATGAAAAATAACCAATCGATCCTACTTTAACAAGCAAGTGGACCATGTGTATCAAGTGTTGCACTCTTCCAGAGTGCCAAATAATTCCCATGGAGAAACTTTGGCCAAAATTGTTCAATCCATCGGTTGTTTTATGAATTATGGCCCACCTGAGGACTGAAATCGGCTGATTTTTTGGGATGAATGTCTACAACAGACATGTAACTTGATGGACGCCTTTGATCTCATGGGCACATGCATGTACATGCAGTTCATGCATATGCCACACACTGCCAGCGTGGCACATTGGTATTACATCCTATCCATTCATTAGAGTGATACCACTGTTTAGTTGCTCTCGCTCAAGATCCAGGTTGGTGCACTTGTCAGGTAGGCTACAGTTTTATGGAACAGATATAGGGCTGAAGAACACTTATTGAGGCCCATCTGCTAACTGGATCGGATTTATTTTCATGCAAGAACATTTACGGTTCAAACCCACCTGATGGGACAGCTTGGATATTGCACTTGTAACTGTAAGATCTTAATCATTGAATGGACTATAGCTCATGACATTCCTCCATTTGATACTCAGCAATTTGGGTGGTCAAGATCTTCTGGCCAAAACACTGTCTGAAATTTGGATGGTCTGTACATGTCTACAACATCTACCATCAATTTGAAAATGGTGGTGAAGTATCTTCACAGCCCCTTTTGGATGCAGGCCATAGTGGGGCGGATATATATGCTGGATGGTCATGCATGCATCAAGTGGGCCCCACAATAGCTACATACCACCAGCAATACCACATTACAATTCCTGGTAGATAAGTAAAACAATCTTTAAGATGGGAGGACCCTTTCTATTTGCTAACTGAAATAATCTTTAAGATTGGAAGACGTTATAGATGACTGGTAAAAATACATTTAAATGGAGAACTTCTTTTGATTTGAATAGTGACCAAATGAGAATAGCGAAAGGATTACTCAAAAGGGTTGAAATATTCAATTAAGAAATTTTCATAGGTACCGGTGTCCACCATGAGACCTACCATATAAATGGTTATGATAATTGAAACATGATCTGACATCCAACAACTGCAGTTGCGCCATTAAAGCAGATGTGCCTCGATACACGTAGGAATACACCCCGTAAAAGAGACCTTTTCATGGCGGTGCTCCCTCTCATTCTTCCACGTCTCGCCAACCATTCTCCCTTAATATGCATTGTAACTTTAAAAAATTGTAAAATATAAATTCTAGCTTCGGGCATGACATGGAACTTGATGCATCCCACATTTGAGAAACATATAAATTGCAGAAGGCAGTACAAAATGTTGTAGAAAAATACTAACATGACCCAAAGAAATTAGCAAAAAAAAAAAAAAGGCACTAAATATTACCTTTTTTTTTCTTCTTCTTATTTTCATTTTTACACATGCACTCACACTCCAGGCACTCATAAGTAGAATTTCACCATAATATGGGTACTTGTGTTGGGATTTGTACTGCGGAATCACATATAGATGGATCTAGGATAGCAATCCAATGACACCAAGCAAACACAAGAGAACACAAAAATTTAACGTAGAAAAGTCTTTCGGGAAAAAGTCACGACACAAAGTAACAGATCTTGAAATTACAAAAAGATAGGACTTACCCGATTCAAACAAGCTTGAATCTCACCCTTGTTACACCCTTTAATAACCCTAAAACCCTTTTAGAAACCCTTGTGATACCTTTAGAAAGTCTTAGCATTGCCTGAGAATGACCCTAGGGACTCCAATTTATAGATGGGGAAACCCCACTTACGCACCTCCCTACAAACCGCCTCAAATTTATGCAGTCCGCGCATAAATAACGCACCGTCTGCATAACCCTCGACTCGTCGAGCCTGACCCTCGACTGGTCGAGCATTCTGATGATCCCAAATACAACATTGCTGGACTTCGAGTCAAACTGGCTTCGACCAGTCAAAGTGACCTTCGACTAGTCGAGACAGTCCCTCGACTGGTCGAGCAGCGCGGTAAACAAGATTTAAGACATGTTTTATGACAATCTCCATCATATCTTTGATCTTTAACCGTGTAGCTTCTTGACATTTTCTCATATTTATGCATCACATCATAGCTTCTTTTGCACACTCCGTCCTTCTTTTATGCCATCGCCAAGCCCAGATAAGTTGCACAAAACTTGAACTTCTCTACAAGAACAACCTTGGTGATCATGTCTTCCGGATTCACACTGGTGTGACTCTTATCTAGAATTACGCCTCTTTCCTCAAGCACATGTAGGATAATATGGATATCCAACTAATTGCTCCACCCACTAGTACAAATGAGTAACCTGAAGTCGACTTCCTGAAATCCACACTGCCTGCGTAATCTGAATTCACATACTCAACCAATATTGTCTATGTCTTCTCAAAAGATGAGACGTAGTCCTTCGTACTATCTCATCGCCACCTAGGGGAGTACACAAACCGGGCTAGCCTGGTTAGCTCGCTCGACCCGGCCCGGCCCGAAAAAGCCCGACTCGGCCCGACCCGGAACTAGTTCGGGTCAGGACGGGCCGTTTTCTACGGCCCGAAATTGAGTTCGGGCCGAGTTCAAATACGTCCAAGTTCGGCCCGACTCGCCCTTTAGGTATATATACTTGTTTTTAAAAAACCCTAATCCCCCTCCCAGTCGCTTTCCCCTTTTGACAAAAGCATGTGTTTTCTTCATTTATTTTGTGAGCAACTTTTCAGGGGCCAAATGTCCAAATTGCACAAATTGTTACCATTGGATGGCCTATCAAATCATCTTTGTAACAGTTCCAAAGATCGTGTCTTTAGAAAAATATTGAAGTTATTACCAAATTAACAATAAAGTACGCAGTTATGATGAAAATTTGGGTTCAGTTGATGATATCAAGTGGGGTCCACCGAGAGTCAAATTGACTAGTCAATGATTTAGAAAAGGTTTCCATGGTGGGTCCTATAATTAGAAACTAGCCATGGTTGGATTGATTTCTCATCCAATAAAAGGTTAAATCAGAGTTAGTTTCCAAGTTAATTTGGTTAGGCAGATACCTCCCTTGAATGATTTGCCATCAAAGTTTTCTATACAATATAAATATTTCTAATTAGATTAGAACAAGCTTCTATAGCAAACCACAGGTGTCTTCCATTTTTTTCTTAGATTCATTTGCAATCTGTTTCTTGTATGTTTCTTCTCGTTTCCCTATTATTTCTTCTTCTTGCACTGCATTTTCTGCTTCTATTTGACATTTCCCGCACTGGTAATTAGGGTACAGAATCCTGGATTTCCATTTCCCGCACTAGTAATTAGGGTACAGAAATTGGCCCGAGCTCGAAGGTTCGAAACTGGCCCGAACTCGCCCAATTGCTGGCGGGCCAGGTTCGGGCTGGAGATGCTGGCCCGGTGACCGGACCGGGCCGAGTTCAGGCCTGGTGTGGCTGTTGAATGGGCTTGGCCGGGTTGAGCCCAGTTCGACTCGGCCCGACCCGTGTACACCCCTACCGCCACCCAATGTTGCTAGCAGGGGTATTTGCTCACAACACCAATTGCCTGTGAAATAACCGGTCTAATATAGAACATGGCATGCACTGCCAACTGCATTCGAATAAGGCTTATGAGACATATCCTGCTTTTCCTCATCTGTTTTGGGACATGTCCTGAGGAAAACTTGAGGAGAGACGCGTAGGGAACGCTCTCCGACTTTACCTGGTCTATCACACCCTTGATCAATACCTACCCAAAGTATTCTGTCTGAGATAACCAAAGCCTACTCCTCTTTCAGTCTCAATGCCGAGAACCATCTTTGCAGCTCCTTGATCCTTTATCCTGAATGTCCTACTTAATCGAGTCTTCAATACATTGATTTCAGACATGTCATAATTGTCGATCTACATGTCATCAGCATACAATTCCTGACTCACCATGAAGGAATCAAACCACTGCCTAGGCGACAGGTCGTACCACGACCTCCTGCAAACTCTTTTTCTCAGTCCCTTTTAACTTTGAACCGCTCTGATTGTTTCATATAGATCGACTCTTCCAATTTCCCTTGCAGAAGTGCAGACTCCACATCCGTCCTTTTCAGCTCAAGATCGCATTGGTCAACCAGTGCCAATCATGAATCTAATAAACACTTGTTATACCGTCGACGCGAATATCTCTGAGAAGTCGATCCCTTCTCTCTGAGCATAACCATTCGCTACCAACCTCGTTTAGTATCTATGCTTTATCCTCCTGAAGATCCACCTACATCCAACCGCTTTCCGGCCCACTGGAAGCTCTACCAGCTCCCATGTGTCGATCTGTTACAACGAGTCCATCAAATTGTTCACAGTCACCTTCCACTTCTCAACACCAGGCTCACATAGAGTCATCTGAATAAAGGATGGATCTCCTGCGATATTGGAGTTGTCCATGTACCTCGCTAATATCCTACGATTATGCCGAGTGATTCTTCTCACAGGTGGCTGCTCCACCTGCTCTGTATCCTTGTCAGCGCGTCTCAACCTTCATGCCCTACCCGCTCATGTGGTCATGCCCAACATGCCACAGACGTGCAGAAGTGGAATTCGCTACAGCCACTGCAGCTCTACCTTTTAAAGTGCTCCCGATTAACTTGTAAACATTATCGAGTCGTTGCGCTTTCATGATTACCCGTGCCCCCTTAGATACTTTAAGAGCACCATCAATACTTATGAACTTGCAGCCCATTGCCTCAAGTAAACCAAGAGAAATCAAATTCTTCTTCACATCAGAAACGTGCTTCACATCAGTCAGGGTACACTCTGTCCTATCAAATATCTTGAAGTGCACCGTACCAGCAACCACAACATTACAAGCAATGTCATTGCCCATAAACCCTTGTCCACCATCGCACTCTCTGGAGCTGGCGAATCAACTCCGATGAGGAGTCATGCGAAAGGATGCCCCTGTGTCTAGAATCCACTTGCCCCTACGATCATTTATGGGCATCTGACCATAGACATAGACAAAACATCACCATCACATCTACTTGATCCATCTGACGTGACAGCATTGGCTTCCCTGTATGAAGCCTCAGATTCTTCTCTCTTAAATTTAGGATTTGTACAATCCTTCTTCATATGTTTTTCCATCCCACAATTTCAACACTTTAACTTTCCTTTGCCCTTGCCCTTAAATTTGGATCTTGACATTGAAGACTCCGTATCTTGCTCAGAATTCATGCCCATCGTAAACAATGCATCAGAAGATGTCCTCATGTCGTCGTTTAGCTTTCTCATGGCCTTCCCTTGAAGGGCTGAGATAACAATGCCGACACTCAGGGTTTTATTCGTGGTGCACATTGTGTCCTCGAGTGACTCATACGATGCCAGAAGAGAATTTAGTAATATATATGTTTGTTCTTCAGCTTTCGTCACTTTCTCCATATCCAGCAATTTGCAAACCAATTTATTAAAGTTACTGATGTGAGCCTCCAGATCTCCACCCTCTGTCATCTGGAAGTTATACCACTGACGCTTCAAGCGTAAGCGATTTTCAGAAAAAAATTTCGCATAGACATCCTCTAACTTCGCCCACAACTTAGCCGCAGTTTTCTCCCTCATGAGACATAAACGAATTGATGATAAGGCATTCTTATCAAGAGTATTCCAATCATCATCAGTCATAGTAAACTGTCGCTCCTCAAGAGCACCATCTTCGCCTTGCTTGATTAAGGAACTGATCATCTTGATCTTCCATAACTCAAAATTATTTTTTCCTGTGTACTTCTCAATATCATACTTAGTGCTTACCATTATTGCTTATCCCCCAGATTCAGATTTGTACCTCAACGATTGCTCTGATACCACTTGTTGGGATTTGTGCTACGGAATCACACAGATATAGATCTAGGATAGCAATCCAATGACACCAAGCAAACACAAGAGAACACAAAGATTTAACGTGGAAAAACCTTTCGGGAAAAAACCACGGCACAAAGTGACAGATCTTCACTATGAAAATAGAAATTATAAAGAGAAAGGACTTACCCGATTCAAACAAGCTTGAATCTCACCCTTGTTACACCCTTTAATAACCCTAAAACCCTTTTAGAAACTCTTGAAATACCTTTAGAAAGCATTAGCATTGCCTGAGAATGGCCATAGGGACTCTTATTTATAGATGGGGAAACCCCACTTACACACCTCCTTAGAAACCGCCTCAAATTTACGCAGTCAGCGCATAAATCGCGCACCGTCTGCGTAACCCTCGACTAGTCGAGCCTGGGTTTCGACTGGTTAAAGGACCTCTTCGACTGGTCGAGCGTCCCGATGATCCCAAATATAATATTGCTGGACTTCGAGTCGAACTAGCTTCGACCAGTCGAAGTGACTTTCGATTAGTCGAGCCAGTCCCTCGACTGGTCGAGCAGCGTGGTAAACAAGATTTAAGACATTTGTTTTACAACAACTTGAACCCATAGCCTGTGTTGAAACTGTCATACCTTTATCGCCATGGCATGAGGAAAGACCTAAGTACAAAAGTTAGTAATATAGAACGGGTAGCTAGTGTTAGTGCGCTTATTTGTGCACCTTGTTTGTCAATCACGTGTGTCTACGTGTTAAGGAGTCGGTTGGTTCTTTAGAATCTGAAAACTAAAAATACATAAAGATTGGAGCATCAATGAGTTAAGAACAGGTATATGAGGTGTCTTGGTGATTCTAACATTAACCCAAAACAACTCCGAACTTCTAAATGATTTTAATATTTATAAGTAAACATTGTTTAATCATCCATAGCCTTAAAAGCCAGTATTGGAACATGATAATAAGGTTATAAGAGGTGTAAAGTTTCTGTGAAAATATATTGTTCAAAACACCAGTTTTTGAATGGTTCTCGATTCCATTGAGATCCCATTCAATGGCATCGAAGACCATTCAATGGTATCGAATAGTCATTTCAGATATGTCTAGTAAGTTGTGATCATTTTATCTAAGTTTTTCGATGGCATTGAGATCTCATTCGATGGCATTGAAGACCAGTCGATGACATTGGGTAGAAGTGTGTAAACTGTCCAACAATATTTTAGCTAGAAATTTGAGTTTCTCGATGCCATTGAGCACTACCTCGATGTCATGATAGGACCATTTTTTATCCTTTTTTTAACCGTTGGAACTCAATTCCTTTATATATAACATGTAGCATTTATCCATTTTTAAGGGTTTTTCTTGTGATATAAGGTTAGGTGATTTGACATTAATATCTCATAAACTAGACCTCTTATCTCATGAGCTTCAAGTCATCTTCATGAGCTTTAATACTCTAATAAGGATTTCAACCTCCAATGAGAAAATAAACTTGAAATCTACCATTTTTTTAGAGATTTGACTCAATCTTATTAGCATGTCTTCTATCTAAATCCTCTATAAGACACTATTAAGTGAATTCCATAGGATTACAACTTGCCCATGAGTAATATGAGATTTACCCAACCTCTTTTGCCTTGGTCACCTCATTGATACATCATATGTAAAGCAAACAAGCATAGGAGTTGAAGCATCAGCGTCAACGATCATGGAGCAACTGAGGAATAGATTCAAACATGTGAGAGCTTTGAAGAAGTAACTCAAGCATAGTACTACAAAGGAGCTCGATCTAACAAGTGTCAAGTATAATTTTATACTTTCTTTCCTTGTGTAGAATTGATGGTAAGAGTTTATAATTCACACACAATAGGTTCTTCTGTAGGACCTAAGCTCTTGTGTAGGGTCGAATTAACCAAACATGGGTACATACGTGTTAGCCTCCATGGGAGCCTCGGGTGAGAGTAAACGTAGGTCTTTAAACTATGACCGAGGTTGTTGGTTAGCCGATAAAAAACCAATTAAGCTTCTTAAGGATAGTGTGTCCATCAAAAGTGGAGTAGGAAAACCGAACCTACTAAAATGCTTATATTATGATTATGAATTACTTACATTCTTATTCATGCTTATATGTTCGATTAGTTAAATCATACGAATGCTTGAATTGAATTGTTTGTTAAGTATTTAACTTCTAAAGCACACACAAGCTTACTATCAATTATAGGCTATTTGCTCTACTAAAATATCATGTGTAGTTTATATGATTGGACCCATTATTGGCTTAAAAGCCTTAGTGTTAAATTGCCTTAATTAATATAACTTGGTAAATCAACTTAGTTAGGCAATTTGTGTTCTAATTGACATAATTTTTAATCGGTCCTATCCCCTATAGGACATAGTTATTTATTCCTTAACACCGCCAAGATTCTGCACGTATAACTCGCGTGGCCCACCACCTCACACAACTAGATCTATATAACGGCTTATCACCTCGCGCGATTTTAGCTAGATCTATATAAGGGCTGTCACGCCCCGAACTCGGAGACCGGGCTCACAAAATTTCCGATCGCCGAATCCGACGCCGACAGCCTCCGTAGTACCCCATTCTCGGCTCCCGGCACCCATATACCAGGTTCTGATCCTGGGATACTACAAGGAGGATTTCTTATATCAATTTGATTCGTAATGAGCATAACCAAGCATAACCCACGAACAATAACCACAAGAACACCATCACAAAATCCACTATGATAAAAAACTTTGAGTACAAGGTGTATAAAAGGAAATACAAGATACTGAAAATGACAAAACTCCGAAAGCTCGGCTGCACGCTCCAACTGCGGCGAGACTACGGCTGCGTCCTGGCGTCACCTGCACGCATCAATCGTGCATAAGCTTATAGAAAGCTTAGAGGGCGGTGTAAGTGTGTGCGAACGTGCTCAGAATGCAATGCCGGAGTAATGCAAATTCATGCTGATGAGTACGTAAATGCAACCAGCCGTACCAAGGCTATGCAATGCAATATGTAAGTCAAGCATGCCAATCCTCATCCAAATCCTTATGTCAATACAGTTCTCAGTCTGGATAATCACCGGGGTTCAGTACACTCCAAATGGCACTGTCTCTCTCCAAGCAGCACAGTCCAAGTGAGCGTAAAAAACCTCACTATCCGCCTGGCCAATAGTCAACCAATACCTATCCGGCACGTCGATAGCGAACCTATTTCCGAGCTGGTCAAACTCAGCCTAGTAATGCCCCCTACTCTCGGGCGAGTAAGGCCACACCCCTTTCCAACCGACCACGACACAGTGGGAGACGCGGCCTCATGGTATTCAGCCCTCGTGCGCTCATATATCCACTCGGTCTCGACGTTGGAGTCATCCTCTGGTACCATCGGGTTCAGGGACTCTCACCCAGGGACATCTATGGCGCCCCAATTGCTTGGAACAAGATTTTCCGGTATCTAACCAGCCACCCACGATATATCTGTGGAGGCTATGGCCCTGATGTCGCTAGGGCATATCTCAATCATACAGATGCAAGTGCATGAACCACACTACCAATCATGCAACCATCCTGTGTGAAGCACGCACTCATGTAGGGCAACTCCGCCTATCAGGGAGCCCGTAAAGAGTTTGCCTGAAGGCATATGCTATGATCAGACACTCCTCATCTCAAGCATACATATGATGCGTATGGTCATGAATCATGGGCTGTGTTAAACATGTTATAAAGCAATAAATTATCCTCTCAATGAAGATGGGCCTAAATGGCCAACATGAAACAGATACGGCCTATCAGGGGCCTTAGGGAGAGTTATACTGTGGACATCTAACCAACATTACTCGTACAATGTGGACGTCAAACCATCATTGTCCCCAAGGCTCGGCTCGCCTTAAATACCATTAAATAAATCCTGGTGGAATCACACATTGCAATATGCCTTAGGTACATCCCATTGGGCTTTAAATACATCAAATGGGCCGTATCTCATAGGCCTTATATTCATCAAGTGGACTACCTCAACAAGCCTCACCAATGGGCCTTAGGTACATTGCAATGGGCCATCACCCATGGGCCTTACACTCATCACAATGGGCCTCACAACATGGGCCTTATACAAACCCAAGTGGGCCTCAACAACGGGCCACAAATACATCAAATGGGCCTCATAATGTGGGCCTATATATATATCAAGGTAGGCCTCAACAACGAGCCTATGAACACAACAAGATGTCCTACATCCATGGGCCAATGTACACCAAAGTGGGCCTTACTGAGGGGGGGCCCACAATTACATCAATTGGGCCTAAGCACACTAGCCCATATGAGTCTAAGTGGGCCTCAATAGCGGGCTTACCATAATGTTTATTTTCCTATCCAATATGTTTATGTGGTCATATGGACCAAGGCCCACCATAATGTTTACTTTTCATCCAATCTATTCATAAGGTCAAGTGGACCTTGGGCCCACCGTGAAATTTATATGCCATCAAACCTGTTTATAAGGTCACACGTGACCTGGGGTGGGCCTAGATCCCACCGCAATATTATTTGCCATCCGACCTGTTGATAAGGTCACATGGTCAGGAGACCAAGGGCCACTGTAATGTTTGTTTGCCACCAACCTGTTCATAAGGTCACACGTGACCTGGGGTAGGGCCCACCGAGATGTGGCTTGCAAATCCAGCCCAGCCATTATGTGTGTCCCACTTGAAAGAGGGTTCAGACCAAGTTTCAGCCGCACCAACATTTCAGGTGGGTCCCACCGTAATATTTATTTGTTGTCCAAACTGTTCATGGGGGCCAGCCCCATGAACACTTCTTCCTGTAACGTGGTCCACTTGAGATTGGAATTCACCTCATTTTTGGGCTCGTGCCTTGAAATGATCTGACAAAATGGATGGACGGCGTGGATTACACGCATACATCATGGTGGGGCCCACGGCAGGAGCCGTGGGTCCTGCACGCTCGTCCGCCAGTGGACGCAGGCAGCACGCCTGCGGCGTTAGCTGCAGCGTGCTGCTGCCCTCTTTTTTTTTTTTTTTGTTTGGAGCCCACCGTGATGTGATTCACAATCCAACCCGTCCATTATGTGTGTTCCACTTTTCAGACCGTCCAGACCGGTTTTCAACTGCATCCAAACTTTAAGTGGGTCCCACCAAGTACTTTTATATGTTTGGCATGTCTTTACATGATTTTAGATGGTATGGCCCACCTGATGATCAGATCACATTAAGGCTTTGGTTCGACGCCTAAAATGATGCAAGGATCAATATGGATGGTTCGGATCATGTACAAACATCAAAGTGAGGCCTGTATGGGTGGCCTATTTCAAAAGAAATTTTTTTTTTTTTTTTTTTTTTTAAAACGTTAGCTTGGGAGTACACGCCCAAGCCAGTACACAGTCCACCTTCACGTCCAGCGTCTCTGGACGCTGGACGGTGTATACATGGGCCTCATGGTGGGTCCCTCATGCACGTGGCCCACCATGCACGTGGTGGGTCCCACATGTACGTGGCCCACCATACATATTTATATATATATATTATAATAATATAATATAACATGTTACTACATATTCATGCATATATAAAGGGTGGATTTCACCTAAAATGCGGTGGACCACACCATCTAATGGATGGAGTGGATTTAACATAATTTGGTGGGGTCCACAACATTAAAGGGGAAAAGAAAGAAAAAGAGAGATAGACAAAAAGACAAGAGATAAAAGGCGGTGATGGTGGGGCCCCGCCACTATGGGCCCCACATGATACAATTCATACATATAAAAAAATCGGGTCCCACCAACAAGTGGCCCTAAGAAAAGAAATTTAACGGTGGATCACCCACCTTGTTGTGATCCTCCTTGCTCCCTTGGCTTGAAAACTCCTCACCTACGGTTCTTATGGACGTCGATCGGATTTTAACGGTGCGGATGATGATCGGACGGTTGAGATGGAAGTTGAGGAGGTGGGCCACACTTAGAAATTTCTTGGGAGATTGGGTTGCTTAGAGAGGCTTGGACGTGTGAGAGGGAGGGAATGAGAGAATGAGAGAGAGAAAGAAATAAATTAAAGGAATAAGGGATGGAGGGAGTGGTGTGATGACGTCATGGGTAAGGGTAACATTGAAAAATGGGAGAGAGAGTTGACTTTAGGATTGCTTATGTAAGGGAGAGGGATGGGTTGTTGTACTTGGGTATGGGGTGACTTGACTTGTACTTGACATGAGTGATTGATTGATTGATGGGACATCTCGTAGAGATTCCCTCGTAATTCGCAACGCGCGGTGTTTTCATCGAATCGAACGCAAGCCGACATCTTCTAGCCTGGGTATCGGGTCGGTGTGCGAGTCGCGGCGTTAGAACCGCGGCGACGACGCGGTCGCCAAGGTACAAGTTTCGGGTCGAGCCGACTCTTATATGCAGGACTCGGCTTAGGTGCATGCGCAACGTTGAATACAGGTCGAAGGTTACCGGAATTCGACCGGTAGGATCGCGGGAGCTGACTGAACGGTACGGTTTAGGTTACGGGTCTTACAAGGGCCCATGGTGATGCATCTGTTTATCCACGGGATTCATCCTTAAATCATTTTAAGGTATGAGCCCAAAAATTAAGTAGATCCAATGCTCAAGTGGACCATACTACAAATGACTCTTGCATTGAACGCATTTTGAATTTAATGCACCCAAGCTTATTATTTGTTGTGGTCTACTTCAGCGCTGAATCTGCCTCATTTTTGGGCTCTTCACTTAAAATGATCTAGAAAAGAGATGAACAACATGGATAAACAGATACATCATGGTGGGCCCCCACACCTATTTGCCTGTTTCAAACTAAAGACAGGCAGGGTAGGACCCAATCAACTTCCTCTTTTGCACTCTTTCTCTTGACAATAACTCTCCCATCAAGGAATATTTTAAAAGAAATAAATACACTTTATGTATGTTCTTTCTTATATAGACCACATGAGAAAGCAAATGAGAACACTTGGATGGTTCATGGGTGTTGCATCACATGGATGGTTCAAATTTTGGGCCCACATAACGTGTGATGAGTTGTGAAAAGTTCTCACAAATTCTCGTGAGAAAGGAGAGTAGGTTGTGTAATTTGTTTTAGCAGTATTAGTATGTATCATTTCCCCTACATTGTTTGGATAGATAGAGTCAACAAGAAAGAAAATGTTTTATATCATTTCCACAGTGTGTGGGGAATTTTTAAGAGAAAATTTATATTTTAGTTCAAAATACACATTTTTAGTAAGATTTTCATTTATACACAATTTTAAAACTTTGTTGTACACTCTCACATACATACCAGCACCATATGGGCACTCGATCCCACAACCTCAATGTTGATTCAGAGTTTGTATATGACTATGCAATGGAATCATTTGGATGATTAAGAAAAAAAAATGTGAATTTCATTAATCAAGTATTATACTTTTCTATAATTTGAATTTTCAAATATTTAAAGAAAAATATGAAATATCACTTACTATCCAAATAAAAATTCAAAATTAAAAGTTAATTTTAATAATTCTCATAGAAATTAAATTAAACAATTATTACTATTATCATTTTTTATTTTTTACCTTGGATGTAAATAAACATGTCCTCGGAGGACGAAGACATCTTTTCTTCCCCTTTCTCAACGCACCTACTACAATGGGTACATGTACAATAAACTACATTGACAATATCATGGGCCACATGTTGTGACATCCCATCCAAAGATATTAATTGGAGACTTTGAACCACCTGTTACTGTGGCATCTCCACCGTCTACTTGCTAGCCATCCAACGGTCAATTAGGGGGCGTTTGGATCTTAAGTTGCTTAAGATAAAGTTGCTTATTTCATCAGTAGCTTATCTTAATTTTTACTTCTTAAGAAGATAAATACATTTGGCAAACAACATGCTCATCATTATCTATTCTCTTTCATCCCTCATGACGCATCCTTTCAGCAGCTTATGAAAAGTAGAAAAGCTTAAATATTAGTTGTAATGATAATGTACTTTTAAGTAAAAAAAAGTTACTTATAACTAATCATAAATCAAACTTATCAGAAATAAGTAGCTTAGAGTGTGTTTGGAATAAGTAGCTTATCTTAAGCAACTTACAAACGCTCCCTCATCTACTATTGTGATCCTGTAGTAAGACTTTGGGGATTGGACCCTCATCGAAGGTAGGTGCTACCATTTGAACGGTTTGGATTAGTGAATTTATGACACGTGTATAGTGCATGTGTGACTGCAAGAGCATGGCCATAGTGTCCATACCCAACTAAATTGGGCCTCATATAAGATAAAAGAGGACGGTTGCTGAGGTTGGAATTTCGTGTAGATGGGGCTATCTTTTTGTAATCCTGCTTGTTGATTAGATGGCCTAAATTCCAGATGGGACAAGATTTGAAAATCTACTAAGGTAGAAGATAAAATCTCACCGACGAACAACGAAGAGTTAGACGGTCAAGAAGAAAGTATCAAAGTGGTGTGCTCATGCCCCACAACTAGAGCTGTACCGGAGTTGGACCGACCCGATCTTGGCACAGTTTGGCTCAGCTTAGCCAGCAGCCAACCTCAGCTCGAACTCAACTTGGCTCGGTCGTCGAGCCTGACTAGCAAGCTCAACTTAGTTAGGTCAGCAAATCGAGCACATTCAAGTTGAGTTCGAGCCTGTGTGACAAATTTTCAAATACATAAATTGCATCTTTAATTTTTCAAATAAAACATTAACAACACTTCATGGATATTTCATCAAATACGCAGCGAGCTGCATCAAGATCAAAATATGAGGGCATTCTCATAATGTTAAAGAAAAACTTTTTAGTAGTAGTTTATTTGGTATTTATTCTTTCCTTGCCACCAACAAATTCCATGGAGAATGTACGCATCCAAAACAACACGTTGAGTTATTTTATCAAACACTCGGTGAGTAACAACAATATTAGAATAACTAAGTCATCGAGCCAATTCAATCCGTGTCTATTCGAGTTGAGTTTTGATCCGTGTCAACTGGAGCTTTGGTAAGCTCAAACACCGCTGCAAATTTTTTCGAGCTCCAAAATCCAGTTCCATTCGGTTCGAATCCAATTTCAAAAGGAGGAGAGCTGACTAGCTAAGGGGGTCCTATTGTGATGCATTTTGCTTATCCACACCGTTCATCCATTATACCAGTAGAATTTATTAAATGAGCAAAAAAATGAGGCATATTCAAAACTCAAGTGGACCACACCATACCAAAAAGGAAATCGAATACTTATCATTAAAAACTTTGTGGGGCCACTGTTTCTTTTGGCATATGCCACTTGAGTATTGAATTTGCTTTATTTTTTCTCTAATGAAAAATATTGTATAAAAGAGATGGACGGAATTGATATGTCACATGTGTTACCTTATGGTTAAAAAATTAAAATTACCTTTTTGAACCGGTTTGAAAGGCACGTATTCCCATAAATTTTCAAACCGGTGAAATCGTAATACTTACCCATTCACAGTGCATTTACCATTGCTTTGAAAAACAAACAGGCCTAGCTAGACTCGTGTACAACTCTACCCAGAACTTATGGAAGTACTGACCTTACGTGGTACCCATGTCAATTGTGAATCCGATCCATTCTGTCCATCGTGTTGTTCCTCTCATTATTACCGTAGAAACCAAAAACCAGGACTATCCAAAACTTATGTGGACCACAACACAGGGAACAATGTAAAATCAAGCCTAAAACTCATATATTCACGTGGTGTGGCCCACCTAGGTGTTGCAGTCGCATTGGTGGTTTTGTGACATCCTTTCTTCCCGGTGATTTATATCTGATGAACGAATTAGATGGAATATAAAAAACCACGTTGGTTCCAGCAAACAGTGGGAAATTTTTATGGGTTGGGCGCCCCCTCCCAACGTCGTGTGTGGCCCACCAGAGTTTCTGTTAAGGATGATTTTTGTCAGCGTTGGATAACATCGACGTGTGGATGTAATGGACGGGGTGGATTTAATGTACAGTTGATGTGAACCCCGCAAGAACAAGGTGTACCTGTATATGAAGGTGCCCGAATGGTTCCACATCGAACAAAATACATATCATGGAGTATGGAGTACGCTACAGTGGTACCGGTACCATGGCAGTGCAAGGCAGACGTGGGGTCCAGTGATGTATCTACACCGTCCAACCAATCCATCAGATGGATCATCTTAAAACCTCAAAGACCCAGAATTCAACCCGTCCTGGAGCAGTCTACGGTAAAGTAAAAAAGCTAGGAGGGAACACGCACCCTTAATTTCAAAGGGGCTCAACTGAGCCTTAAAACAGCCTGAATTTTGGACCGACCCTTTGTCTGATGTGTATAAAAGGTCTGAATAGCCTGGATTCCATGCGTACAACATGCTAGGCTGCCACTCTATTCAACGATAGTTATTTTCTATTCAAATGTTCCTTGTGATATGGCCCACCTGAGCTTTTGATCGGGCTGACTTTTGTGGGCTAGAGGTTTTTTCACTGTAAGCCTACAGTTCGGGACGCGGTTTGGGTGGTGCCCACGACACCTGCCATCTAGACAGTGTCAAAGCTCTGTGGGCCCACCATGATGTACGTGTTTTATCCACGCCATCCATTCATCTTCCAGCTCATTTTAAGTCATAAGTCGAAAAAATGAGACAGATCCAAAGTTCAAGTGCAACACACCAAGGAAATAGTGGGGATTGAACGTTTACCATTGAAAACGACCGTAGAAGTTTTGGATCAAGCTGATATTTGTTTTTCAATTCATCTAAGTTCGTCTAACCTTACGAATGTGGGCCCTGGAAAAGCTTCAACGGTAGATGACATTATCTCCACTGTTTTCGGTGGTGTGTTCTACTTGAGGTTTCCATCTGCCTCATTTTTTGGCTCGTGCATTCAAAGAGCTCTAAAAATGAATGAACGGCGTGAATAAAATACATACATCATGGTGGGGCCCACAGAGCTTTGACACCAACTAGCTGGCTGGTGTTGGGGTCACCAGCTAAACCACGTCCAACGGTTCGAGTCAGTGATAATTTCGGAAATCCCAAATCAACGGAAGACCACATATTGACATTCACTCAACGGCCTTGATTACCGGGATAGATGGGGTAGAGATGTAAGGAATCAGGCATGTGAAGAAGAAAAGGGAGGGTAGTACTGAAACCACGTGACGTGAGATTGAATAATATCTACCACCCCTGTAATGTGATGATACTGGTTCAAACGTCAGGATAAGGGGGGCGGTGGGCCCCACTCCCCCAACCACCCCGCATTGTCTTGCCACGGAAAGAAAAAACAGTTGAGATTTTCCCAAACTGTCCACTGAAAAGCGAGCCATGAAAGAACAATGCCATCTATCACACCAACCTTCCTTCACACCCCCCCTCTCTCTCTCTCTCTCTCTCTTCGAGTCGTCCCAAATCTCACGTTCGGTGGGCCCCACCTGCCCACCTATCAAACTCGTGGGCCATGCCCATAAAACGTGCGCACCCAGCAGAAAAACCGTACGAAAACCCGGAAGTGAGGTGGGAGACTGGTGTGAAAAGAAAGGACGATCGGAAAAGCAATGGCGATTCGCGCGCTTGTTAGTGTCACGTGTGCGTGTTTGGCACATGAGAGAGGGATCAAGGTGGCCCACCTGCCCAACTGAATACGCCACGTCCCAAATCTACTTCAAGTCCACTTAGAAGGGTGAATATCAACGGTATAGAATAAATGAAAACATGATGGGCAGAGATAATCACTGGATCATCATGATTTCCATGCTCATTAGAATATTTCACCTGATGAGTGGACCAGATACGCTATGCGTAGAAGAAGTTGGCACGTGTGCCATGCTTCATTTATTCTATCCACAGTCGCGCAAATCCCATTATTGGTAATTTATAAAGGAGTAAAAAAGCAAGTAAACGGAGGGGAGAAAAGCCAAGGAAGGCATCGATGGCAGAAACAGGCACAAACGAAAGTCGAGTCGTGATGAGACCGCGGATGGAAATGGCAGGTAGGGGTGGGGCCCACTTCAATTTTCTCAGAATTCGGAAGCCCGGCGGGGTGGGGTACCCGCTAACGTCCAAAAAGTACCGCCATCGCTACGGACCCGACGAGGTGGGCCCCACCCGACGACGTCTCTGTTTTAGGCCGGGCACACCTGCAGAATAATTAAGTTGCTGTAGCCTGTAGCATTTGCAGGCCAGGAAGTTTTTTTTTATACTCTGGCTGCCTATCACACTTGATATGCCAGCACTTAGAAATCGTACACGTGGCAAATATTAGTCCAAATTAAACTGAGTAATTTATGAAATCCACTGTCTCTAATCTACAGTGTCAACTATCAAATCAGATTAGTTGGACCATCCTCAACTCTGATTCGTTGGACATTTTTTTTATTTTATTTTAATCACGACCATTGAATTTTCTCATTTGGATCCGTACAATAAATGTCCAGTACCGAGGTATAAGTTAGATAATAAAAGAAGAGTAATTTTTAATTAATGATACATCTTAACTAGTATATATGAATTGGACGGTTCATTTTGAATTATTTATATGCCACGTATGCAATTTCGTAGTCTGCCAAAGTGTGAAAGCGTTCTCTTGCAGGACAGGTTCGACTTTTGCTTTCAGTTTGTAAAAATCACCGAGTTGACTCGGAATCTGACCCAACTCGTGCGTATCACCTCGGAGGTATTATATAGTTTTCGGGTCCTCGGTTTCTACCTGTTGGGGCACGTAGTTGGGAGATCTAGACCGTTGATATGAGGGGCACCTGAGTAGATCCACTTCATCCCAATGAGCCTTTTCTTACCCTCCAACAGGTTGCCTGCAAATCGACGGTTAAGGAAGTGTTTACTTTCCACACTAAACCAAAGAAAGGAAAGTTCAAAGTTTGTTTAACATGGTTTATCCAAGTGGGGCCCATCTGATCAACCGTACGGATCGACAAATTCGGATTGACAGATGCTACTTTTAGAAATTTCTTAATTATTTCCATTAATAATGTATTATATTCTTTTTAAAATCCACAGATTCATTATATTATTTAATACTAGTCTAAGGTCACCAAGTCATTATTTTCAGGCCAAACAAGTTTCGTTTTGCAATCTATATATGATTCGATGCTGTTTATTTTAATTTTCTATACCAGAAATGACCTGATACGTTCAATGTTTGGTGGGCCATCCCTTGAGCGCAGCAGCTTTTGACCAGCCAATTTTGCCGTCCCATTCTTTATTTTTTATATATTCTGTGTGTAATGGACTTATACAACCGGTTGTACGTTAGGCTAGTGTGTTTGGATGGTTACAAATATCACATTCCTCGTTTGGCACCATGGATTCTGAAAACCCTGATTGGAAATCCCCTGGATTTGAAATACCCTAGATGGGAACACTCCTGCTATGTTTGGCACCTGGATTCAGAATTCCCTGTCAGCCAAACATAGCTATTCACTTAAATTTTGTAGTATATATATACGAGTTCAAATTTAATTACTAAATCAACTTTAACATCTTTAATTAGTGTAAATATATAATTTTTCACACAATGATTGTAATAAGCCCATTGAAATATATACACCTTGGCTAAAAAAAAATTCCAAACCTCTGGGCCACAACTAAGTGATTAACTAACATTCATTTAATGGTTGACTTACGTGGCTAATGTTCAGACTGCTTACATTATTTTATTGATGTAATTTTGATCATGTAGTTGAAAATCTTATTGTTTTAGAATATTATCAAAGGGCCATTTGCACAGTAAATTAGTATCCTATCGACACATGTTATACATGTGATTATCTTGCCTTTGAAAATGATAACAAAAAAAAATAAGAAGAAGAGAGGATTGGCATTTGGCAATCCAAGTTTACTATAGGGACTACAAAACTCATTAAAAGTAAAGGTACGAAATCCTCTATATTTAGAATACTAATCCACCTCTATTAATCTACCTGATAAACAACCAATGGATTAAATCACCAATGGGTTTGAAATACCCTAAAATGATCTCCAAATCCACCGAGCCAATTGACCTCTGAAGTACTTATAATGCACATATGCATTATGTACCTCACATGTGTGACTTACATAGTATGTGTGATCAAAGGAATCCAATGAGTGGGTTCTGTTGTATCCTATTTCTATTTCTAATTGTTCATATAAGAGCGAATGGAAGGATAACATGTGGTATTGCATAAAAGATATGAGATGTATTAAAAGATTTTCTAAGATATTTGAAGCATTTTTGGAGGAAATATAGATGGCACTGATTTTGATTTGGCGCTACATGACATCGGTCTAGTGTTATTAGAGGTATACATGAGTCAAACCGAGTTGAGCTTGGCACGGCTCGGCTCAACTCGGCCACTTGCTGACCTCAGCTCGAACTTGGCTCGGCTGGTCCTCAAGCCTAACTGGCCAACTCAGCACGGTTCAGTCAACAGATGGGGCAGTTCAAGCCGAGTTCGAGCAAGGATCGAGCCGAATTAGCCTATGCGACATTTTCACAAACACATGGTCTGCACCTTTAAAATCTAGTTGTATATAAAACAGTAACAATTGTTTTACATGTATTTTTATCAAACACATTGTAAGCAACATAAAAATCAAGAAAAAAAAAGTTATTTGTTTCATATACATACCTTCCTTGCCACCAGCCATACTTCATTGAGTTATTTCATCAAACACTTGGTGAGCAATGACAATATCAAAGTAACCGAGTCACTGAACTGAATCGATCCGAGTTCGATCCGAGTCGAGTTGAGCTCGGGCAATCTCGAACTCGGTTTAAAATTTTTTCGAGCTCAAAAATTCAGCTTGACTCTGCTTGAACTTAGTTTTGAACCGAGTCGAATCAAGCTTTTTCAAGTCAAGTCGAGCAAGCTACCGAGCTAACTCTACTCATGTACAACACTAAGTGTTACACATCATCAAATGACCAATGAAATAAAGATGAGAAATGTGATCAAGTGTATTATAAGCAAAATACAGTCAACAAAAGAGGAATCGTCACAAAAGATAAATGTAACAAGAGAATGATTTAGATGAGAACTCTTTGACTACCATAACAGTTGACAATAAATAAAGAAATATTTAGGAAAAAAACTGTTACATAAATCTATAAATAGCTAGAGGATTGGAAGAGAACAAACCAACTAAAAAAACAACAGATAATTAAATCAAAATAAATCTATCTTTTATCGCAAATTATCTTAGGAATAATGATAGTCTAGTAGTAATAATTCTTAACTGTAATTCTTAGTTGTAATCTAAATCTATACTTACACGTTGGATTTGTCTTTTATCCAATATTAAGCGGTTCTTTCAAAAGTGGCATTCTTATAGTCACTCTTAGTAACAGATTGTGAGTTTTTCCTTTTGTTTGACTACACTAGTATACTAAAAAATCATTTTTTATTAAAGACAAAAAGCAACTCATTCTCAAAGGAAGAACTCCACCTCCAACAATCGCCTGGTCATTATAAATATTCTACTAGTAGATGAGTAATCGATTGATCTTCTCAAATTTTAATACCTGCTTATTTCGACGCTTGGGGTCAAAATTGATTGATTTGAATCAAGCCATTATATTGATTTTGATATGCTTGCATACACTACATAAAAAAAACAAATGTGCCAACATGTTCTACTTGCAGAAACCCTAGTAAAAGGATACATGATATAAGATGCGAACCTTAGCAAATAAAGAATACCGACAAATGCAAAATACAATAGGTTTCAGTTCATTTTGTGCCTAATGGACAGATGAATTTCTATCGAAACTATCTTCTCAAAGAAAGTTCTCTTGTGAAACCAATCTCTCAAAGGAAACTCTCTTGCGTAATTCAAATTTAATAGATGGCTTAAGAAAGTTAGGGTAATGTTTTTTCTCAAGTCGTCTATTTGTTTTTATACGGCTCCGTCCATTGATCAGTCGTCAGACCATGGTTGTTGTGCAAAGGAGTCCACATAGCTGGCAGGTTCTATAAGCCGACTTTGGCTGCGACCCGGAACCAGCGACGTGGGCAGGTCCCTCACTGTGGGCCCACCTCAATGTATGCATTGTTCATCCATGCTGTCCATCCGTTTCACCGGCTTATTTTCGGGCCAGGTCCTAAAGTGAATCACCAGCTTATTTTCGGGCCTGGTCCTAAAGTGAAGCAGATAAAATTTTCAGATGAGTTATTGACCATTAAAAACCTTTTATAGGCCATAAAAGTTTTGAATCAAGCTGATATTTTGTTTTTGTTGTTTTTTTTCCTTTCATCCAGGTCTTTTTGAACTAATCAACGGGTTGCATGGTCAAAAAACATTATGACAGACCTTAGGAAGTTTTCTACAGTGGGCGTTCAACGACCACTGTTTCCAGTAGTGTGTTCCATATGAAATTTATATTTTTTTCATTTTCAAAAACCAATGCTTTAAATAAACTAAAAAAACAGATAGAAAGAATGGATATACAATGCATACATCAAGTTACAGGCCCTACGGTGAGGGTCCCACCCACATTGCTGGTTCCGGGTCGCAGCCAAATCGCGCTCAAGTTCAATGGCCAGTTTTCAACACGGTTTCCCGTCCGTAAACGGTGCAGCAGGTAGAAGAGCTGACGAAAGTGGGCCTGAACTTGATTTTCAAGATAAGACTCGTGTTGAAGGGACCATTCCATGAACGTTCCTGATCAACAGACGTGCCGTGTATGTATGGTTCTTTCCGCATTCTTCCATTAGAAAGTGACTCTACCGAGCCAGTGATTGAAATTAATCTAAAGAGCTGTATGTCACAATCACCAAAATGCCGTGTTGCTACTCTTCAACTACTTTGGTCGAGCATTGTGGGGCCAACATGGTTTATGTATGACATCCAAACCGTCCAAAAAGTGGACCCTCCCACGAGGACTAAACCTCCCAAAAATTCGGCTGATCAAATTACCAGGTGGGCCACACGTGAAATTGAAGACTTCGAGAGGTTTACGTTGTTTTCTATGATGTGGATCTATCTCATTTTTCGGTTGTATGATAATGATGGTGGGTCCACATGTTTGACAGGTCGGATGTCATGAACACATTACAAGGCTCCGGGACGGTGGCTCTGCCACTTTTTTCTTTAAGGAAAATAAATGAAGAGCGTCTGGGTTAAAAAATTCAAAATTGTCAATGCTAAACTTACATTTTATTTGGATATTTTTCCATAATAATCCCAAAATTCATAATTCAGCCATGTATTCTGCCAACGTACGTGTTACATATGATTAATATCCTATCCGTCCAAAAGATGGCCACACCGTGATGATCACCGTATATGAAACCGTGGCCCATCTATATCCTCTGAAGGACACAACATCAATATCAATGGATAGCCGTTGGTACAACTTAGATTGCTTGTCAGTCTACGCAATGAGTGAATCCGCCTGTTTTCCTCCACCAGGTAAACATCAGGCTGTGGTCCACCTTTTGTACGGCTTAGATACAGACTCTGGAAATCATCATTTTTAAAAAAAAAAAATGTGAAATATTGGTTTGAGAAATGTTTTGAAACGGTCCACGAAGATTTGTTACGTAACGACAAAGGAAACTTTGGAAGAAAAGGGTCACGGTAGCCTCATTTATTAAGCCTCTGATGATGGCTACTGAATTCGACTCCTGTCGCATTCATGCAACATCCCACTAGTAAATGGGCTATGTATAATCCTCTCCCACCGTCCACGTGGATGATTACTCCAATCCCAACCGACCAAATAGAACTCCATCATAATAATAGACGAGACTGTGAAGGGGCATGTTCCAGAATCGCAATACCTATACGGACCTGCCACTTTACCATGCAAATGAATAATAAAAAGACAAAAATAGGGTTACATCTATGTAAGTTAAATGCCTATTTATTGTTGTCGTTCCATTTGTTTCTGTCACTGCATGGTGTGGGGGGCCTGCAAAATCAATATGATTTTTGGATTCAAACTAACAACTTTGACCTAAAGCGCCGGAATAAGTAGATACGACCAAATTTTGATAAGATCATTTATAAATTTTATAATAATCAAGTGATTGTTAGAGGAAAAATTCCCGAGGAATTTTGAGTGGATTTTGAAATCCACTATATCTGTTATGGGGAAAATACGTCGACCTACTGCCGATAGGCCTGGTCGAGCACTCTAACAGCAAGAGGTGCGACCCAATGGTCCAACACTCACCTCTTAACCGACCAGGAAGAAGGCTCTATCTCTTGGCTTCAGGCCGATTCTGACCTCAACAGGCTAGAGCCCGACTGAGGAGCTCGATCCCTCAACATTGAGCCGAACTCGACCCCAAAGTTTGGCCGAGCTCAACCTTAGTGGATAGGTCGTACCTAACCTCAACGAATAAGCCGCGTCTGACTTCAACATTAGCCCGAGCTTAACCTAACCGACACCCAGTTGTGCCGCGATCCACACCGAAGATCACGTAAACTATCTCCAACACGGTTCTCCTTGTCGAAGATCTAGAAGGATCCCCACTGGCGTAAATTTAGAATCATACTAGGATTCTGTTCCCGCCAAAACAGGGACGATCGCACCCTATGCCACTGCCTCTTCCCACCATAAATAAGATTATCCTCAGAGGGGAGAGGTACACACAATCTCTAGCCCTATACCATCGACATTCAGCCAGACCCAGATTCCTGACTTTAGCATTGGAGGGTCCCTGGCACGAGCCACGACCTTCTTTGTTTGTTTTTTTGTGCAGGTTCACGAGTTAGGAAGGGATGACCAAATTTCTGCATCAACAATATTTATAGACCCTATGTTAATGTGTGCATTTGATCTACAATGTCCATTCATATACACATTTACATATGACAATCAAGTTACACATGATACATGTGATCGGCATCAACTAGGAAATCTAGTACATTGATTACAATTCCATGGTACATTAAATACAAGTTTCACTTAATGCCATGTTTTTTCCTGAGGAAGAATTTAATCCCAAAATAAATTATAATGGTCAAAATACTATCGTATTTCTAAACATGTAATCATTATACAATAATGTTGTTAATTCCAACCAATGCAATTCAATTCTGTTTACTTGTGCGTTCCAACTATATAGACCCTTAGTACGTTATGAAAATTTTAATATCAGTCATTTTATAGGCCCATAAATTGGATGGAGAAAACAGTGATATGACATATTGGTTGACTTATTGTTGATTTGAACTGTTCATTCATTCATACAACTATAAGTAAGTTATGTTATGAAAATCAATTTTTTTTTTTATTTTTGAAGAATTATTCCTTCATTGAAAGAAAAGGAAAATATGGAAAAATACCGTGATGACAACCACACACTTTGGATGGCCTGCAGCATTAAAAGACGCCAGGTGCCACCTATCATAAACCCTAAGCAAATAGAACTATTTATCCCTCCCTAATACTCCTAAGGCTCGCTATGTCTAAGAAAAGAAGACCCCGAATCAACTGGTAAAAACTAGAGGGGAAATGGTAGATTCAAGATAGCTGGGATTCGCTTTCCATGGGAGCAAGACCATCCACCACGCCATTCAATTCCCTGTCCCGGGGAAATGAAATCACTAGGTTCATTACGCTCCTAACTGAGAAAACTCAAGCCCAAGCATACCATCCCATCGATAGCATGAAAATGGACGGTTCAAATTAACTAGAGAAACAAAATAGGTCAATTATCATCTTGAAACGTTTGATAGATGATCCAAGCTTGCATTTCTTATGGTTCTAAAGTAAATAAATAGTTTGATATGGTGATTCTAGCGAACCATTTGATTTATGGCTAGCAAATAAGGACGGTTGTACCAAATTAGCCACCTTTAAGGGTTATGATCATCTCATTGGTGTTATTCATAAGCACATAAAAGTGTTATGAGCTAAAAGGCCTGGCTGACCCTAACCCATAAAACGTGCTGTGCTACAAATGGTTCGAAATGGTTCATACACAAAGACCTAACAGTCCGGTCGACACCAAGTGGACGGTTGAAATTAAAACGTAGTCATTAGTCGATCTGAGCCCAACAAACAAATATCTAACTAATCGGAGCTCAGGACCGTCCAATTTAATTAATTTTCAGGCAATGAACTATCTATAGTACAAAACACGATTTGGACGGTTTAATTTGAGTTATCCACATGAACGTATACAGCTGGAATTCACATGAAAGTAGAGTATTTAATACTCTGGCAGAATGTGATGGTTGATATACGTAACTTATACTGTTGGCACCAAAAAACTAAAAATAAACCGTTCAAATTAATTATGCTAATTAATATGGATAGACAATATCATAAAATCAAATTGATTGAGCCTGACGTTATTATGACAATCTGGTTAGCAGACATTCATTTATTGAATATTTGCCGTTGAGTATTTTCATTTCAACCGTCTAACGCCATCATTCATGCAGCTAGAAAGTTGAATGAATTTAGAGTTTGTTTATGAGGGCCCACTATTTGGACGGTTACGTTGAGATACTTATTTTACATGTGTATAATTCTAGGTGTAGTATTAATAGCGGCAAATTGCCAACAGTCCCACCAATTTAATATATTTCCAATTACCTAACCGGTGTTTACAGAAATCCCCCCAAGCTGTAGATGTTTCTGTTATATCCATACCGGCCATGCGTTTCTCCATCTTCTTGTAAGACATGAGCCCAAACGCAAGGGGAATCCAGAATTCAAGTGGGCCACACAAGAAATAGTGGAGATTAAAAGCCACCCACCATTGAAAACTCCCGAGGAGAAACTATACGAAAGGAGAGAATGAGAGAAGTGGTTGCATGCTACACAGAAAGAGAAAGAGGGTGCATGCCGCTAGCATGAAAAAAAGTAGGATTAGATGTAGTTAAAATTAGAGCTACAAAGTCGAGTTAGCTTGGTCAACTTTCTTGACTCAACTAGGAAAAGATCGACTCGCTTGGCTCGAAATCGAATTCGAACCGAGTTGAACTGGTTTTTGAAGTTCAAAAAAATTTCAATCCAAGTTCAAGTTTGTTGAGCTTGACTCGACTTAAATTAAACCTCTACTCGAATCAACTCAGATCGAATCAGCTCAGTGACTCAGTTATTTTGATATTGATGGCTCGCCGAGTGTTTGATGAAATGACTCAAAGAAGTATTGTTTTGGGTGCGTATATTCTTCGCAGGATTGGCTAGTGGCGAGGAAGGAATGGATACGAAACAAATTACTATACAAAAAAAAAAAAAAAAACTTTATATTATAAGACCGTCCTTATATTTTGATTTTGATGTTGCTTGCTGAGTGTTTGATGAAATACCTATAAAGTGTTGTTACTATTTTCGACAATGTGAGAGATTAAAGATGCACTTTATGTGTGTGAGAAAATATTGCACATGTTCAAACTCGATTCGATTTGGCCCGAGTTGCTGACCGAAGTAAGCCGAGCTAGCCAATCAGGCTCGAGGATCGAGCCAAGCCGAGTTCGAGCTAGGGTTAGTTATTGGCTGAGCCAAGCCGAGGTGTGCCAAGCTCGACTAAGGTCCACTTGTGTACAACTCCAGTTAAAATTCAAGCTATCCTTGAAAAGCTTCCATGGCATCTAACTGTTTTCTGCAACTATCAACATGATCCAAAACTATTGTGGCTCACGAGAAGTTTTTAATGATCAATCACTGTTGTTTTTTTATAATATGGTCAACTTGAGATTTGGATTTGCTTCATTTTTTGGCTCATTTTTTTTTAAAAAAACATGGATATAGAATACGCCCATGAAGGTGGGCCCATGGTAAGGGCCGCACCATCTTGGGTAAGGCAAGGGGCACTTCTAATCCACTTCCCCTGCAAGCTACAAGATGGCGCATACTGCTTCCATGACAAAAGGAAGAACTCAAGAACGAAATCCGCACTTGTCAATTGATGTAGGTAAAATCCAAGCTGTCTTTAACAAGTGTGTATGCCATCTCACTGTTTTCTCCACTACCGATTGATCCCACCTCATTGTTTTCACTGGATTTTATCTCATCGTTTTTCTTATTATGGTCTACTTAATTCTCTAATCTATCTAATTTTGAGCCGATGATGTAACATAAACCAACCTTATAGATATTTCAAGTAACTGTAGGGTCATTGTGTTGCGCAGCACGCCAACAATGCAGTGAGCCTAGATTCAATCTAAGGCCTCACCCACAAACGATAGACAAGAAGAAATATAAACTAGAAATAGATCAAAGCAATCCAAAACAAACCACAAGACAAGATATACGTGGAAAAACCCCAAACTAGGGTAAAAAACCACGGATGCAAAATTCCACTATGAAGAGAAACGAAGATTACAAGGCAATATACTAACCTCTCCCTTGAAAGTACAGAGAAAATCCTTTGCCCACACCTCAGAATAATTGCCTAAAATTCACCTTAACCTAGAATAGCCCTAGGGACCCTAATTTATAGTTTTGGCAACTTCCCTTTTCGCATCCCAGTTGCGAAAGGACTTACGACACGAAATCCGCGAAACTCCTTTCGCATCCCAGTTGCGAAAGGACTTGCGACACGAAATCCGCGAAACTCCTTTCGCATCCCAGTTGCGAAAGGACTTGCGACACGAAATCCGCACAACCTCGACTGGTCGTGGGCGGCCCCAGATGTGGCTCCACTTCTCAACAATCTCCCACTTAGAGACACATCTCCATAAACCTTTGTCTTCTTCATCCGGAGTGCACCACCTCCCCGTCTTCAAGCCTGAAGACCAATCAAAGCTAAACAGAACTTCAGCTTCTCCCTTGTGACCGCCTTGGTCAGCATATCCGCGGGATTCTCACTTGTATGAATCTTCTCCAGAGCAATCGATCCATCTTCCAGTAACGAACGTATGAAGTGATATCTGATGGCAATATGCTTGGTCCTTGAATGAAATGCTGAATTCTTAGCCAAGTTTATTGCACTCTGACTGTCACTGTACAGCTTGCAATCTGCTCGCTTCTTACCCAACTCTTCTATAAAACCTTGCATCTACACCATCTCCTTGCATGCTTCTGTAGCCGCAACATATTCTGCTTCTGTCGTACTGATAGATACTATCTTTTGTAACTGAGAGACCCAACTGACTGCAGCACTACCCAAATAAAAACATAACCCGTAGTGCTTCTTCTGCTGTCGATATCTCCTGTCAAATCTGAATCCACGTAGCCTTGTAACTTGATTTTCGATCCACCATAACACAGCCCTATGTCCTTAGTACCTACCAAGTACCTAAGGATCCACTTCACAGCTTCGCAATGTTCCTTCCCGGGGTTGTTCATGAACCTGCTAACAACTCCCACTGCTTGAGCAATGTCTGGCCTCGTGCTCACCATAGCATACATGAGACTCCCAATAGCTGACGCGTATGGGACTTTAGCCATGTAGTCCTGTTCCTCCTGCGTCTTTGTACCTTGCTCCTTAGATAGCTTGAAGTGGTGGCTAATGGAGTGCTAACCGGCTTAGCACCTCCCATATTGAATCGATCAAGTACCTTGGCTATGTACTCTGCCTGTAACAAAACTAATTTCTTGTTTTCCCTGTCACGCTTTATCCTCATGCCTAGGATTTGTTTGCAGCTCCTAAATCCTTCATGGCAAATTCTCTAGATAATTGTCTTTTGAGATCTGAGATGTCCTCCATGCTTGAGCCAGCCACAAGCATATCATCAACGTACAGAAGAAGGATGGTGTATGACGTATCATACAAACTTCTTCAAGTAACAACAGTGGTCTGCATGACATCTCCTAAAAACCGTTTTCCGACATGAAACTATCGAACTTCTTGTACCACTGCCTCGGGGCCTACTTCAGGCCATATAGACTCTTCTTCAGTCTGCACACCTTGTTCTCATTACCTGGTGCCACGTATCCTTTCAGCTGATGCATATATATCTCTTCTTCAAGGTCCCCATGAAGAAAGGCTGTCTTAACATCTAGCTGTTCTAGATGTAAGTCCTCTGAAGCCACTATACTCAAGACCATGCGAATCGTAGACATTTTCACTACCGGTGAAAATATTTCAGTGAAATCGATACCTGCCTTTTGTTGAAACCCTTTCACAACCAATCTGGCCTTGTACCGTTTCGAACCATCGTGCTCCTCCTTCAATCTGTAAACCACTTGTTATGAAGAGTTTTCTTACCCTTGGGTGGAGTGACTAGCTCCCATGTACGATTAGACTCAAGAGAGTCCATCTCATCATCCATGGCCTGCTCCCACTTAACCCGTATATCTGACTGTAATGCCTCTTCAAAACACTCTGGCTCACCATTATCTGTCAGTAGTAGATAATGTAAGGAGTGTGAGTATCGGACCGTGGGTCTCCTCTCCCGAGTAAACCTCCTCACAACTAGTGTATGCGGCTCTGCCTCATCCTGTGGCACTGTAAAACACCATGTCCGGTAACTCTTCCAATTTTACGAATTCTTTTTTCTCGGTCTTATTTTCCTGCACACTGTCCTTATGCATCACTTTTTCATTAAAGACTACGTCCTTGCTTCTGATGATTTTTCTGTTTCCTGCATCCCAGAACCTGTAGCCAAAATCATGTTGCCCATAGCCTATAAACGTGCACCTCCTGGACTTCGCATCCAGCTTGTTTCTGTGCTCTACATCAATGTGAACATATGAAGTGCAACCGAACACTCTGAGATGTGCAAGGTTCACTTCTTTCCCAGTCCACGCTTCTTCTGGTAGCCCACCATCCAATGGTGCTGAGGGAGACTTATATTGATGAGATATGCGGCAGTATTCACAGCATCTGCCCAAAAGGTCTTGGGCACCCTGCATGTAACCTCATGCTCCTGGCGCGCTCAAGGATGGTCCTGTTAATGCGCTTAGCCACACCATTCTGCTGTGGTGTCCTGGAATCGTTTTCTGATATTTGATTCCATTTGCTGCACAATACTCCTCAAACCTCTTATCACAATACTCTCCCCCATTGTCAGATCTGAGACACTTTACTGTTTTACCTGTCTCATTTTCTACCATAACTTTCCACTTCTTAAATACATCAAATACATCAGATTTACATTTTAAGAAGTAGACCCACAGTTTTCTACTAACATCATCAATAAAGGTAACAAAATAACGTGAGCCACCAAGAGATAATACCTGTGCCGGTCCCCACACATCAGTGTGTACAAGCTCCAACAGATGTGTCTTTGGAGCGCGTTCCGTCTTCTTGAAGCTTACCCTCTTCTGCTTGCCATACACGCAGTCCTCGCAGAATTCCAAGTCAATAGACTTCAGCCCTGGTAGCTTCCCTTTTGACAATAACACTTTCATCCCTTTCTCACTCATATGTCCCAGCCTCTGATGCCATAACTGCCCATTCACTCCAGTTGATGCGACTGCGACGAGTGAACTATACGATCCTGAAGTCATGTACAAAGTACCTTCCTTTTTGCCTCGAGATATTACCAAGGCACCTTTTGTGATCTTGCAGGAGTCACTGGTGAATGTCGTCACATAACCGGTATCAGAGCTATGGTTTAGTTCTATTGGGAATGTGTACTGATAGATACTATCGTTTGTAGGTGAGGCCTTAGATTGGATCTAGGCTCACCTTTGTGATCTTCCAGGAGTCACTGGTGAATGTCGTACTGATAGATACTATCGTTTGTAGGTGAGGCCTTAGATTGGATCTAGGCTCACTGCGTTGTTGGCGTGCTGCGCAACACATTGGTCCCAACACATGTCAATCTACGTTATAGATAACCTACCGAACTGTAGACTCACAAGAGTTTTTAACATAAGGTCATTGGTTTAAGTACCCATTGCGGTGAAACCTTATTGTGTGTGTGAGTGTGTGGTGTATGCACTTGAGTGAAAAAAAATAATTAAAAAGAACCATAGACCTTGTCATGTGCCTTAGGAGTGCATTGATATACCATAGATCCATAATGGTTATTTGCCATCCAACTCATTGATAAGGTTAACTAGATCATGGTGAAGGGAAAACACATATTACTTTCATCCAAAACTTTTGTGGCCTACAAAAAGCTTTTAATAATTATTCACTACTCTTTTTCTTCTTTTTTTTTTTTTTTTTTCAGAATACGCCCATGAAGGTGGGCCCATGGTAAGGGCTGCACCATCTTGGGTAAGGCAAGGGGCACTTCTAATCCACTTCCCTTGCAAGCTATAAGATGGCGCATACTGCTTCCAAGAAAAAGGGAAGAATGCAAGAATGAAATCCGCACTTGTCAATTGATGTAGGTAAAATTCAAGCTGTCTTTAACAAGTGTGTATGCCATCTCACTGCTTTCTCCAACTATCGATTGATCCCATCTCATTGTCTTCACTGGATTTTATCTCATCGTTTTTCTTATTATGGTCTACTTAATTCTCTAATCTATCTAATTTTGAGCCGATGATGTAACATAAACCTACCTTATAGATATTTCAAGTAACTGTAGGGTCATTGGTCCAGCACATGTCAATCTACGTTAAAGATAACCTACCGAGCTGTAGACTCACAAGGGTTTTAACATAAGGTCATTGGTTTGAGTACCCATTGCGGTGAAACCTTATTGTGGTGTGAGTGTGTGGTGTATGCACTTGTGTGAAAAAAATAATTAAAAAGTAACCATAGACCTTGTCAGGTGCCTTAGGAGGGCATCGATTAGGTGTTACCATAGATCCATAATGTTTATTTGCCATCCAACTCATTGATAAGGTTAACTAGATCATGGTGAAGGGAAAACACTGGTTAAGTTTTTGGATAACGTCCTTAAATGAGCTGAAAAAACAGAAGGACGGTGTGGATATGAAAAATATTCATCAAGGTGGGCCCCGTAATGCACACACTCACGCCACAATTCGATGATTTGGATTTGGTCAAGTTCTAGATAACGTCCTTAAAAATGGCTGAAAAAACAGAAGGGCAGTGTGGATATGAAAAGTATTCATCAAGGTGGGCCTCGTAATGCACACACTCACGCCACAATTAGATGATTTGGATTTGGTCAAGTTTCTAGGTAACGTCCTTAAATGAGCTGAAAAAAACAGAAGGGCAGTGTGGATATGAATTTATTCATCAAGGTGGGCCCCAATAAGCCGAACCACACAGTAAGATGATGGATTAGCAATTTTACCACAATGAGTACTCAAAATCCAGACATTGTGTTTAAAGGTATTGTGAGTCATCCCAGACAGGGCATGAGTTTAAGGATCTGCTCCCTTCTTAAAGTCTGTTGTTGCAGGAGTCTTTTGAAAAATAGATCAATGCACTTTATTGCAGAGTCTTTTTAAATAGACACTGCATTGTGATAATGACTATATGCAAAGATATTTTACATAGGCTAAATAATGTATTTTTTATTTTTTTTTTAAAAAAAAAAAAGCAAAAGAAAGTGGGTGAAATCTAAGTTTGTTTTTTGTGTGCGAGGCCTCAATCATGTAATTCCAAGCAATTGCATTCTTACCAAGAATTTACTTTCTCTTAACTAATGCTGAAAGATTAATTGTCCAAAAAAAAAAAAGTAAAAGCTAAAGATTTTTATGTTATATACAGTAAAGATCAAAGAAAAATGTGAAGAGCCGTTGAGGAATAGGTCTGTTTACACAGCCAGCCCTCTCCAACTTCTTTCCCATCTCTTCAATTTTATTTTTTTTGTCCTTCTTTCGTTCTTTCAGAGGTTAACCTCTTTTAACATGAGAGCCGTGCAAGTAACTATGAGCTTAATAGATTGGAGTTGGGTAGTCTGATGGGAAAATGATATAATAAATCATGACCTACAGTAATATGACAGCCAATTTCCATGATGAAACTTTAAGAAGAAAAGCTATTGAAAATAAATTTTAGATTCCACATACATGATGTTGTTGTGTGTGTGGCCGCCCATGACATCCGTGTGGTAATCTAATATAGTGGCATTTGATTGGGACACACAGAGATGAGTCTATTAGACCTAATAACTTTCAAATCATCTTGGATAGCAACACGTCTCCTAATCAAATGCTGCCACTATACAATACGCGTCCCCATGTGGGCGTGGATTAGCTAAGAAGAGGGAATAAGTGAGTAGTGAGGCGCTAGTGTGGGCCCACCTTCATGTATGTGTTGAATGTCCATACAGTTTATTTGTTTTACCAGCTCATTTTAGGATATGGTCAAAAAAGATGAAATTGATCCAAATCTCAAATGGACCACACCACAATAAAAGAAAACAGTCATGATAGATAAACACCCACCATTAAAAACTTCCTTGTAACACTTGAATTTTTGTCAACTTGAGAATTTAATGTCCATAGGTGTTACTTTTGATTTTTTTATTTGAGCACACATGCTTGCATGTATCATATGTGTGTGAGATTAAAAGGAGTAATCTTGGATCCATCAATGCCCATCCGAGTGGAAGTTGTTAATTTTGAGGAACATGGATAGTAGCCCGCCCACGGTGTTACTAAGAAAATGGAGGTTTTTGATACATTAGGGCATGGTGCCATCGTGCAAACCATGGTGCCATCATGAAAAATGAGTATTTTGGACAGTAGTCCACGGTGGCACTGTGGAGCCTTGTTAGCTATGAACAATAATGTTCAACAATTGATAATTTCAATGTATTAAATTCACAATTTCATCTTTTATTTATTATTATTTATTTTTTATACAACTCCAATTAAAGTGATTCAAATTTAAATTGAAACTTGATGAATTTAGTTTTATAGAAAAATAAATAATAATAAAAACCAAACTAAAAAAAAAAAAAAAATTTATTTTAAGACGTTTTGGAAATTACACAGAAAATCATTAGTTTCGAACAGCTGGTTTCTATAACTTTTATTATATATATATATATATATATATATATATATATATATATATATATATATATATATATATATATATATATAATTCAATAACTAAAAATACCAAAAGTGTTATAAGAAATAGACCTATTAAAACTGAAAAAATTTGCAACTGCAAGTCATTGATGGACCAGACATATCTTTTTTATCTTAGAGTTTCAGTATTCGATATCTTCTTAGGAATTTCTTCTAATCATGATAGGAATTATTTGATGTGATTAAATTAGAATTTTTTTATTTTTATTTTTATATATTTTACCTTTTTAAATAATTTACAATTTAGTCAAATTAGGACTCTTATTTAGGGTAATTAGAGCTGAAGTACCATTTTTGCTAATTGCAAATGACTCATGTTACAAACTTAGATAATCCAATCCAAACTAATCGCATGTGATAAATTTCATAAATTATTTTATTTTAGCAATACCGAATTAACCAAACAATCTCTAAATTGCTCGTTGGTAGGTCACTAAACCCAAAACTATAAAAAGACGTTCGTTTTAACAGGCTTACGTTAATATTGGAAAATCGAGCCTAGATCACATCTCTAATCACTCAATTTGGCTTGCAAGGAGAGCGTATGAGATGCATGAATACCCTTAGGATTTGTCAACAACTTAAGTTAATTTTTCTCATCCAATCTTTTGTCAAAGTTGTGACTTTTAGACTGTTAGGTTGTGAGAAAATTTAAGGCACTGATCTAAATTAATATCCTACACATATTCGTAAAGTCTCGACCACGATCGATAATCGGTGGCCGTCAAATAGAAATAGAGTCATACCCGTTAATCATTGTATCTAAATGTTAAAGTAATCATATTTATACATAGATCATTGCTAGGTTCACCTATCGCATGACATAGATCAACCTATACACCTTTTGGTGGACCCAGCAGTAAGAAACAGCCTCTCATTGGGTTAGTATACCTAACGTTTGGCCATTAAAGCCATTTACATCACTTCCGGTGTTATAAAATGAGCCTTAATGGACAACCATTTGCCCCATAGGAATTGTGCCCTAAGAGAGGGTGCCCTAAGAGAGGGAGGAAAAAAAGGAGAGAAAGAGGAGAAATGTGAGAGAAAGATAGAGTGTAGGTGAGGGTTGTGCAACTTTGCCTTTCTTCCCTTCAACCAAAGCCTTAGTCACTCTCGGATTCTGTGACAGATTCTTTTCATTGACAATGGAGGTAAGATTTGGATCTCACTTTCTGATTTAGGTTTTTCTATATTCAATTTCATGAATCTCACAATAATCTTAATATTTTTATATGAATTAATGATTTTTTCTTAAAACTTTAACCTTAAAAGTGTTTTGAGTTGGATAAAACCCTCTTTAAGTGCGGACCATTCTTTTAAACTTTCTTTTTATCAATTCTTATAGTGTTAAATAATTATTATTATTATTATTATTATTTTTTTTTTTTGCTATTGTTAGGTTTTATATGCTATTTGTGTTTGAATTGCCTTATTATTACAACCCTAGTGTTATTAGTTATTGGTAGTTAACATGTTTGATGAAATGCTTGATCAATATGAAATTTCTATTGTTAGAATCATTTGATGACATTTGATAAGTTTTGTTTATATACGTTGATCCGTATTGATGTATATTGGATCGTACTGATTAGTACATATGTTAATTGATATACACTGATGTGATATTAAGTTTATTTGTGATTATGATTATGTATGTATAATCTGAATTGTTGTTGTGGTGGTCGATCCCTTCAAATCGCTTAAGTTGATGACCCGCTCTAGCTTGGTTATCCAGACTTATATGGTCAATCGAGGTCGAACATAGACGATTGATAATATTGGAGCTACACGAGATGTTTCATACCCAATGTCGATTTTGTTCGGAGTTCCTCCATTATTGATTGGATTAGTCCATTCATGGCCTGATTATTCTTATGTTTGATGGTTGTATAATATTCAAAAGAATTTGGGATACCACTATTGCTTTTAATTTAAGTTAATTCATAACCATTATTACGTTACAATCTTACAAATACTCATGAGCTGGACATGGTGGTATGGGATATCATGTCTAAGTTGTCGGACTATGCTTAAGTAACGTGTTACCATATTGAAAAAAAATGTGGTCACTTGCTCACCATCTTGATACAAAATTAGGAGATGAGCTCCCTCGTAGTGACCATTGAGCATTAATGAAAGTCACGAACCTACCATATTGTTAATGGATTTGATGTCATGACTTCACCGTATTTGTGTTTATGTGATAACCTTTACATTATTTGTAGTCGTTCATATGTGATGAACCTTAAAATGGATCAATGGATACAAGCGAGAAGCTACTATGGCCACATTGAGCCTCGTGATCTAGTAGAGACTCATGAACATGATGGAATCCTGGCTTTGCCAAATTGCTACTTAAATTATATAACAATTATTCAGCTAATCATGCATATCATGATATTAGTTTGTGAAGAGTGTTGGAGTCATGTGATGAGAGAGTGTTAATATTCTATAAAATAGACGTTGAAGTCACTAATTAAGAGAGTGTTGGATTGCGAGGATATGCATCATCACATTATAACATTTATACACCTAAAAGAAAATTAAGAAATTGTTTTTTTTGTTATACTATCATTATATGCACTAGATCACGTTGATAACATATTAAATTTAAATTTAAAAAAAATACTACTGAGTTAGTTACCCACTCCAAAATATCACGATTAACTCTCTTAGTAGGGGTAGTACCCATTTGTTCACACTCCAAGTATAGGGTTGTGATGTAGTAATAATTTCGATAAGACCGAGGTCGAATCCACAAGGACCAAACCTTGTACATAATCTGAAAGTAACTTGAACTAGAACTAGACGAAGATGTAATCTAAACCAGGGAAAATTAAGAGAATAATTGTGAATTTAATTAACTAAAATTTGTAAAATTCAAAGGTGGGAAACTAGGGATTCTAATGATCCACTTGTATAGATGAGGGGGATCTATGCTTGATTCATAAACACAACTAGATTTAGAGTCTCATCTTCATTCAGTTGGAAGATAATTCATTAAAATCCATATTTGAACTTCCTTTGATCCAGTTTTCAAGAGATGAGAAGGATGTGAATTAGACTTGATTCCATTACAAAACCATGCCCATGAGACAAAGTGAACAACAGAATTAAACCAATCCATATCCAATCTGAGAGAAATATGAGAGTCAGGAAGGGTTCCATCATCCAACCATGCCCAGGAGATGATGGTAAACAACAAGATTTTCCTAACTTCATAATCTCATAATGAAAAGAACATGCTCAAAGCTATCGCAAATCATTGTCATTGTAATTTAAGTCACAACAAACCATTAAAAACTAAAAACATATCTTATAATCAAACTTAAATCAAGGAAAGTTCAACACATGAGTCAAAGCCGGTAGAAAACAACCCATCACGCTACAAGCTTCATCTCTTAGCCCTAGCTAATAGGTTTAACCTATTATAAAATAGGAAAAAAAAATTCATAAACAAAATAAGCAAAGGAAAAAGGAGGAAAAACTCCAACCGGCCCACGTCCTTTGCTCTCTCTCCTCTCTTACTTGTTCACGTCCAAGCATCCTCACCACGGCTGCCCATGTCCAAGGCTTGAATTGATCTCCACTTCTCCCTCTCCTTTTATAGGCAGCAAGGTCGGTGGAGGCATGCATGCCAGAGGTGGTGGCTGGGAGAGCTTTCGTAGCTCTTTACACAGTAAGTACAACATGTGCAGCAGAAAAACGCAAATCAACTTGTGTTTTGACAAAGTTTGTGGGACATGATCGGCCTATCCCTGGAATCTGATGAATGGTTAGGGTCGGCCCTGACCTCTGAAGCTTGTGGATGGTTTAGATCAAGCATCCGATCATGGACGGGGGCCACAATCTCCCGAAAATTCTAGATTTTCAGACGCATGATCCTGCGTATTTTCTTGCGCTGAGATGCTTAATGGGCCCCACAGTGATGTTTTTGGAGAAATCACCCCGTTCATTGGATTTCTAATGAAATTTAATAAAAAAAAAGGGTGGTTTTGGTCGAGTTTGGTGCAACTCACTATAACAAAATTCCCGCCGTTTATCCTGCGTTTTTCGGCGATCTATGTGTGTACACATGCATGAGACCAAGAAATCAGCAAGGGTATGGTCAGCCCCACCCCCTTAACGCAATGAACAGTCCAGATCATTCATATGGGTCTTGATGGTGGGCCACAACATGCCATAAGTGGATCAGCGTCCGCACGCTGTGGTCTTTACGCAGGAGAAGGGTTGACCATCCGGTGTGTTGCAGCTGCGGACGTGCTATGTATACGCACGTCGGTGTAGGGTCCACTATGATGCGTGTGAGAAATCCACTTCGTCCATCCGTTTTGCCATCTCATTTAAGGGGTTGAGACAAAATAAAAGTATATCCAGATATCAGGTGGGCCCCAGATCAGTGTTTTATGGGCTGGTCTATCCGTTAGACCACTTTCACAAGGATTCAATGGCTGAAATTCGACGTGTACGGTTAATTTAGGGCCCTCAGGCCAGATATAAAGTTTCGAGACAAACGGATGTTGGGAACCCTGTGATTTTGCATTCAAGACGACTTTCAGGCCACTTAAACTTCAATACTTGATTTTCTCAATCCTTTGACGTGTAAATTCTTCTATATCTGTCTGTAAATTCTTCTTATCTTGGTCTCTTATAATGCATCTCTTGCCTTGGCAATTTGTGAGCATCAAATCCATGTTTTTAGCACTTTTTTTAAGTCCAAACTCTTAAATTCAACTTGCGATAAAAATATGATTAAAATAGCACATTAAACATTATCATGTACGTAAAACCAAGTAATAACTAGAGTCTAATATGCAATATTTGACCCTCAAAACTATTCACTATCCAACACAATTATAAGCTCATTCAAAACTTTTGTGGCCCATTAATCTTTTTATGATGAGAATTCAATCCCTACTGTGTGGTCCACCTAATGTTTGGATCGGCGTATTTTTGCCACCGTGCCCTAGATGAGCTGGCAAAACGAACGGACGGAGTAGGTATACAACACATGCATCAATGTGAACCCAGGGTCAGGACCTCACCCACGAGGTGTAACCCTCTTACCAATCCACGCCCCATCCGTAGGTTACACGTCATGACTTATTGTATCATTCCCCACATCGGCACGGTACACGTGCGAGATCAATGCTTCACGATGTTGAATTGGATTTTATTTTTGGACGGTGCAGGTTTTTTTTTTTTTACACACGCACCCACACCCAACACACGCACGCTGGTGGATTTTATTTTTGGACGTGCAGGTTGATAGCGGGTCCATGTATCGAACGACGTTAGATGTCCGCAAACCTTTTTATGGTCGCACGTGCTGTGCACCTGCAGAACGCACGGTGCAGTGTCATGCCTGTAAAAAGAACTTTTTCAAAAACGAAAAAAGAAAACTCGAGAACCAGACAGGGGTACTATAGTCATTTGCTTTGTCGTGTATCGTGCATGCATTTGCAGAGAGAGTTGAGAGAGAGAGAGAGGGAGCGTTGGGTGCGTGTGAAAATGACAGTGTCAGGTGCAGAGACAGACGAGCAAGTGTCGGCAAGAAACGAGGGAGTCTGTTTCGTAAAGAGTCGGCTGCTTCCGCGGGCTGCTTTCTTTCCTTCTTTCATTTTCTTTTATACCGAAAAAGGACCTCTCCCTCTTTTCTCTTCATCTTGACTCGCGTGCCGCTCCTCTATTTATTTATTTCATACTCTGCTGCTAGATTGTGATGGTTGCTCCTCAGCCACTCTGCAATTATACATCTTTGTATACTTCCACCCAAATTAAACGGTTCAGATTGCAGGGCGCCCTGCGGATAGACCATCGAATGGTAAAAAACAATGGTTGAGTGGTCCTAATCTCTGATTCGCTGGACAATTGCTTGCTGTATTTGGACCGTTGGAGCTTTTCTCTTCGACCGTCCAGTAAATGTCCATCGATAGGCCGATAACGAAATGAAAATCAATGTTTCTTTTTCTTTGTTTTTGTTTTTTTCCAGTCACGTGATCTGTAACCCACTGTTTTTGTCTAATGTTTTTTTTTTTTCATAAATAAATTGGACCATACAATACGACTTTGAAATTGGATGGTTGGTTGCGCATACAATCAATTATTATGCATGTTGGCGTTTCAAATTGTGGGACCCGCTTCCACATTGGCCTTCACAAGTGGACGCAGATTAGCTACGGACAGGTTGGCAAGCGAGACCCGCGACTGAAGTGACGTCACCAAGTTCTGTGGGACCCACCATGATGTATGCGTTGCATCCACACTGTCAATCAAATTGGAGATATTATTTTAGGGAATGAGCCAAAGAATGAGGTGAATCCAAATTTGTAGTAGACCCCACCACAGAAAAGAGTGGGGAGAGTGACACCACAGCTGGAAACTTCCTAAGGTCTACTATTATGTTTATTTGACATCCAAACTGTTAATAAGTTAAAGCAGGCATGAAGAAGGGAAAACAGAAATATCAGCTTCATCAAAATCTTTTGTGGCCCTTGGAAGTTTTTATAATGGTGGCATCACTCTCCCACTGTTTTGTGTAGTGGGTCCAATAGAGCTTTAGATCTGACTCATTATTTGTCTCATGCCCTAAAATGATATCTACAAATGGATGAACAGTGTGGATACAAAATATACATCATGGTTTCACCTATAAAATTTGCTTACATCACTTAAAGAGGGAGTCTTGCTGCTCAACCTGCAGTTAGCTAATCCGCTTCCTTCACAATCACAGGCAAGTTGAAGAACGGATTGTGGAGTGTTTACTGCACTTCCCCGAGGTGAGAAGACTCCGTGGACCCACCATGATATATGTTGTGGTGTAAAATATATATGTATTTTATCCGTACCATTTATTTAATTTTACACGGCTCATTTTAATGCATGAGGCTAAAATTGAAGCCATATCTACAACTCAAGTAGACCACATCATAAGAAATATTGAAAATTAAACATATAAACTTTAAAACATCTTGAACACTAGATCCATAGCTCAAGTGGCAGATTGAGTGAAGATACCTCATTTCAATACTGAGGTCTTGGTATCAATGAACTAACAGTGGGATGCCTATATTTATTTCACACAACACCAAACTAATGGGGATGGGACAGGATCTTCACACCACCCTCACCAGGCACACCACATACTCTTGCATACTTTCAAAGCTGCCCTTTCCTGAATGGAGCTCTGTGGGCCCACCGTAGTATGTGTTTTTATCTACAAGCTCCATTCATTTTGCAATATCATTTAGCCATGAGACATGAAAATAGCATATACAAAGCTCAAGTAGAACACCATTGGGATTAAGTACTCACCATTAAAATCCTTCCTGAGGCACAAAAGATTTGGTCAATTAAGCTGATCTTATGTGACCTTACGCATCCATTGGATGGCAAATAAGCATCACGTTGACCCTTATGAAGGTTTTAACAATGGGTGTCATTAGCAATACTGCTTCACTTGAGCCTTGGATATTTCGCCTTAGGTTTATGCATGCATGCCCTAAATAATCCATCAAAATAGATGAACAACATGGATAAAAGACACATCATAATAGGCCCATAAAGCCCCGCCCTCTAAACCGTCCTCAACTGAAGGATACAAATTTAGTAGACTTGAGTCCTTGACTGACATGATTTGATTAGGCTACCTACCTCATTAAGAGATGAAGTCAAAACTGATTACAAAATGGACTAAACAATTTTTAAATATGCTTTAGGTGGCCTCATCTTGAGAGTAGCATGTGGTCAATCTCACTACATCCTTGGTGGCTCTCCATGTAGCGAATCCACATCCTCAATTGTAAAGGACTAACTTGGTTTAACTAGGATGCAAATTTCGTAAAGAACTAATGAACCAATTCTTTGCTACTTACCATGATCGTGTATGTGTGTTTTATCCATGTTATCCATCTACTTTACTAGCTCATTTTAGCATACAAGCCCAAAAATTGAGGAAGTGAACCACGTTAACAGTTACAGAAATTTAAAACTTCCTATAAGCCACAAAAGTTTTGGATTAAGCTAATATTTGTGTTTCCCTTCATTTAGTCCTTGTGACCTCATGAGCAGATTGGATGGCAAATAAATATCATTATGAGCTCAAGAAAGCTTTTAACAGTGGGTGTCATTATCCCCATTTTTTTCTTGTGGGGTGCTCTACTTGAGCTTTGGATCTACCTCATTTTTGGCTCATGTCTTAAATGAATTGGCAAAATAGATGGACAGAGTGGATATAATACAAAACATCATGGTGGCCCCAAATGGCATTGGATTCCAAGGGAGCAATGTAAAGCAAGACATGGATTGCCAGGAGGACTTGATTACTAGTCATATCCATGGTGACCCGACTCTTTGTGACCCCAGTGTGATGCATGTATTTTATCCACTTCATCCATCCATTTTGACAATTCATTTTATGACATGGGCACAAAACACAAGGGAGATCCAAATCTCTTTAAGAGGTGAAACCCCTTAGATTATTTAGTCATCTTAGAGTCAGATGATGTGTCTTTAAGAGGTTCTTTGGATATTTTAACTATCAGAATTGCAATGCTAGGTTATTGCATTTGTTGACATTCAAATTCCTCCCAATCTAAACGACCCTTTAGGAGTATGGTTATGCCCCTTCTTGTAATTACTTCTCATTTGTATTGATAAAGATTAGCAGGTACCTTTATATCATCTCTCTTGAGATAGTTTGGTTTTCTAATTTGGCTGAAAATATAAAGTAAATGAGTCATTATATTATTTTCATGTGTTTATTTAAACATAAATTACAGCTCGTAAATAAGACTCAAATTAACTTTGTAAAGCACATAAGTAAATTATAGTCATTTTATTTCATATTAAAAAAAAAATTTTAATTTACAGTAATCTATGAGTAAACAAATAATGTGGTAAAATCATCACTGTAGTTGAAGTAAGTGATATCACCACACACTTACAAATTACCGTTGTAACAGTTGTAACAGAAAACCAAACAGACTACTAGGTTTTTTATTTTATTTTTTTTTTTTTTAAACAAGGTTGAATAAAAAAAAAAAAAAATCTCCTAGGTGGTATATCATTTCCCATTCAAAGCTCTCAAAGATGATGGTAAAGAAGTTAAAAACTTTTTGTTCAAAAAGCAACCTAATAAATAAAATAACTTACTACCTAATAAAACTAGAATTCCTTTACTCATAGGATTCCTCTTTGGAACAAGATACAAAGTATTGAAATATACTCAACAGATGTATTACCTTTCCTGAGACACCCTTTTCTTGTCAATAGATCATGACAAGATTCACAACATGAGACACATGCTTCTACATCTAATCTACATTATTCTTGCCCTACAAAAACTAATCCACATGGGTGTCGTACATAAAAGCTTATTCATAAACATCTAAAACTTATTCACCCCATAAAACTTTTTATTTTTGTGTAGTAATCCATTTAATCATGTGGACCACCTAAAGATTGAACTAGCATGTTTTCTAGGCATCCCATCTTCATCTTTCATGTTGGCCCCACCATGAAAGTGAGACTAAAGAAGGGTACTAAACTAGAAAACCTGAATACTATATGGATGGCTTTTTTTTTCTTTTTTTTTTTTGTGACATAATGCAAAAACCACATAGAACATGTGATTAAGCGTCCACTTTTTGCAACATTTCACAACAATTACAGATCATCTACTTAGATCATATTGTCTCATTTGCATTTCACATCTTCCCTTTTTCCTAACAGCTGATTTGAAATTTGAAACCCAAGCAAAAACCATCTTTTTTATTTTCCCTTTCAATTTTTTTTAAAAAATAAAAATAATAAAAACATAAATAAAAAATCCATCAATTTGGTTGAAATATGGAGTGCATGGTCATCTTCATAGCAATTGCCACATCCTGTCTATTCATTTCCCATGTCTATCTAGTATAGATTAGACTAAACACAGTTTGGCTGTCCCCTCAAATACATTTCCATTTCCCACCCTACATATCATGTGGCTTAAACAACATATGGGGCACCCCATTTGTCATTTATTTGCAATTCCAACTCCCATATAAAGAAAGAGATATGGTTGATTCTTGAATCATGAAGCATTGAAATGAGGCCATGAAATGGACTAATACCAAACATGATGATCTTGTCCCCCAATGTCACCATTACGTGTATCAGTCAATGGTGGACAATGATTCTATTAATAGATTATACATTTTCATTAACCTTTTCATTTAACAAAAGCTAAGGAACTCTCATTAGTTTAAAGAGCGTGCCACCTGCCGACCTAGCGGACTTAATACATCTCGTCGACAAGCCGGTGACGTGCACATGTGCCAACTGGAAAATGTGTGACAGTCTCACAATGTTCGTTGGCTTGATCTATTCTTTCTTGCAGAGGTTTTGACATATAGCACCTTATCTAGGATAAGGCCCACTAGCTTTTCAGCTTGGGGTGGGACCATGGGCCCAGGGATTGGGACCAGGCTTGAATTATAGACCCAACAATGTTTGTACTTGAAATGGGTTTGAATCTAGGAAAAGACGACAAGTAGGCCTGAATTATTAGACCCAACTACCGATTGTACTGAAATGGGGGTTGAGTCACCGTGTTGATCAAAGAGTCATGTTTTGTGGGCTGGTCGAGTTGAGTTTTAAGTTGCAAATTTTCCAACCTTGATGTGACATCGATAAATTTGGGTTTTATCCAGTAAAAGTGGGCCAGCTTAAGCCCCACTCCTTATCTCATGGGCGGGGACCTAGACATCCTTTGGCCTGCTTGGGCTAGGTTAGTTGCAATGGGTTTTCATTGGTGCGGGTTTGAGTCAGGCCCTATAGTATCCTAATCAGTTCTTCCAGTCTGGGTCTCTTTAATTTTTAGGATTGGTTCCAATCAGGCGCCGGGTACTCATGAGTTTCTGGGACTTGGTTTTTAGCCGGGTTCAGCGGGTCTGAGTTGGGTCTGTGTCAAAAGGGTCAGTCTACATGGTTGGGGATGGATTAGGTCAGATACACCTGCTCATTTGACCCATGTGTGTATGTAAATAGGCTGTCTTACGTGCATGTGGCTCTACAATTTCATTCCATTGCTAGATAGGTAACATATATTTAAAATATAAGGCAATCATAAATAATTAGACCCGGATAATGACGGTACTGACGCGAACATGGTTAGACCGATTTTGACTCGGGTACGGGTACCTGCAGCAGGTGCACGCTGATCATGTGAGCATGCTAATAAAGATGTGCGTACGTACGTGTGGTAGCATGTGCATTGTGTCAACACGTGCCAGACGACCTAACAAGAAGACCAAAATAACTCACGTGTGGCACATGAGCTGACGGGCGGTTATTGGCCATCCAGACGGTGGCTGGAGGAATTGAAGACTGACAATGTTATTTCATTAAGCGAACAGTAGCCATTAGCATGCCACGTTGCATGCAATTGCCACATGGACACATGAGATGAGATTGCGTGATCGAATTGCCACATGGACACATGCAATTTCGTGAGATTTCTATGTATGGAGGGGGGACATGATACATGGGTGATGGCCCAGACATGTGATCCTCTACACCAATGGTTGGTGGCAGTGCCAAAAGTGGATGTCATCTTCAACAGTGTCATGCATGACATGGCTAGACATGTCATCATCAATGGTGGTCATGCATGACATGACTCGCGTTGGATGGTGATGTAGACAAGACCCAACGGACCGAAGGTCCTAGGCGCTTCCAAGCGAGCATTGTTTGGCCATTCGATGTTTCCAGAGTCATTGTATCTCAGTGTGCGTTGACGTCACCTCACCATGATGTATATGTTATATCCACACCATCCATCCATTTTCAGATATCATTCTAGGTGTAAGCCCAAGAATGTGGCAGATCCAAATCTCAAGAGGACCACACCACAG
>JAJHSJ010000003.1:997255-1101354 GCA_021015155.1 Magnolia officinalis
AGGAAAGATCCTTCTATAGCAAGACTATCCGTGGTAAAGCCTGCCTCTCCGCCAACATGGATAAACAAATGTTAGCCTCGAAGCAAGGACAAAAATTTTGTCAAATACATACGACAACTTTTCATATGTGATCCCAAAAATGTAATCACCCTTTAATCTAACCAATTAATTTTTGCTGAATATAACTTCCAAGGGGTGACAGGTGAGTTCATAGACCACCATTGTGACAAAACTCTCATCAATCCGGGTTTTGATTAATATAGAATATTCAATGTGGAGAAAAAGAAAGAAAAGCAATCAAGGACAAAGCAATCATGTACCAAGTTGGTGGTCTCTAACTTGGATAGAAATTGCTCTTTTTGACAAAAGAAGTCATACTCCTAGAAGGTCAAAAAGGGATGGCTCCATAGATGTCATACTCCTCTTTCTCCATTCAAAAGGGAATTAGCATCAGCCTCTTACGATAAGATGAGGGGGCTAGCAATCCTTTTCCAATTTGCAGCAATTACATAAAAGCACAAACAAAGAAATCCTACAATACTAACCTTGCTCCAACGGCCTAACCTTGGAGCTTGGCCTGCTCTTCAAGACGCTGCAATTCAGATAAGAAGGGGCTTGCTTCTCCTTTCTGCTGACCTTGCTCCCTAACCTGTATGAGTCATATCCATGCAACCAAGAAACGGCATGTCTGATTCAGTATTCATGGGAAGGAGTGGATGTGAAACTGCAAGTTCATAATGTCCACAAGTATAAGAATTACCTTTGCCCAGCCTTCAGAAACAACTAGCATCGCCACATTTTTATCACCAAGAAAAACAGAGCCAAACTCACGTGCTATGGATGGTACAGTGTAATCTACTTTAAAAGTCACTTCCTACAATAATCAAGACTATAACGTTAGAAGTGGATAAAAGTCATTGAAGAAAAAATTGGCGTATGTGTAAAAATTAAATAAAGACCAAGAAGTTCAAATAGAATGCACCTTTCCGATGCACAACTTCCTTAGATATTCTCTACTATCCCAGGCAAAAGGTTCATCAACACCGCCTCTACGAGCCTAGGACATGTGAAGAAAGGAGTTAGTTTCAGCATCCAAATGGCATACCATAAAGTAGTGAGTATAGTTATGTTCAGTGTTTGGATAACTAACCAAATTCTACAAAACTAGTTAAATTTCCTAGTGGCAGAAGCTAGCATCCAAAGAACCATATCTACCTTCTGATGCCAAAAAATCGCCCAAAAAATAGCTTAGGGTTGAAGCATTGAACGCCATAAACCGTACAATGGGCTTGGCGTATATGATTTTAGACTTGACTAATTCAGTTATGCGCTAGTACAAACTCAAGAACAAGGACCATATTTTGATCAGACATGACAAACAAACTTTTTGCAGGATGAAAACTACTGAAAGGTAAATCAACTGTCCTGACATCGAACTCTACCTAGCAACAGCTTATAGGAAAAGAAAATTTTGAAAAAGATCAATCAATCCTTGAGAAAGTTCAACCGACAATCTTATAAGTCATGTTGTAAAATACCAAGAAATCCTCCAAATCCAACAAAACCATACCAAAAACAAGGCTAGTTTCAAATGCAATTACACATATATTTAGAATCACCGAGAAAAAACATTATGGTATGGATTCAACTGGCAAATAAAATGGGATCAAGGTACATAATTTAATGTCAAACAAGACAATGTGTATGATGGATGATTCAAGCCAGTACATACCAATCTAGGAGCAATTAGTGAAGACAATGTGATCGTCTTCTCTGGTGGGATCTCAGCCTTTGTGCTCCCCATTATAACCAAGCAATCACCCGACGGAACAGCTTTCACCTTCCCTCTCAGCCATCCTGTCGCAGCAGTTGCTGACGCCATGACAACAGCCGAAATCTGCATCAAGAAAATCAAATAAAAGATAGTCCAAATTCTCAACGAAAATTTCTAATCTGAGTGTCTCAGCTGTTTTTTTTTTTCCTATTTCTTGCACAAAAATAACCAGAAACAAATTGAAACTCGGTATAAACAACAAAAAGGGACTTGGAGCCTCAATTTCAAGCAGACCAATGATGTTATATGAAGACGAAATCATAATACAGTTGAAATGCTTCAATCTAGACCTAGTTTATATGCAATGGGTAAATATTGATCCAATTAAAGAAAATCACATTTTTCAACAATCTGCTAGCAATATAATTATTCTGAAACTAATGATCAGAAGAGCATACTTTACAACACTCTTCAATGTCTAGCAAGCCAAAAGGAAAGATAAGAAAATCGGCATTTTTACAATCGAACAGAGCAATAAATATATAGCAATACAATACTGAAAGAAGGTAAAAATAAATAAATAAAAGATCACATATTTTTACAAACCCTGCCAGTTACAAGCAAAAACCGAACATGCAGCAATTCCGACCTCATAAAAAACAAGAATTTAAAATAAAAATAAAAAATAAAAAAAAAAATAAAAATCATTAAAAAAGAAGAAGCAAGAACTGAAACAGCAGCAAACCATGGAATCAGATCCAAGGTCAACCACCTCAGGAAACAAATAAAACTTCAAAAAAAAAAAAAAAAAAAAAAAAAAAAAAAAAGACTCAAAATCTCAGTAAAATCCGATCACTCACTGCTAAAATTCCACTGATCGGCACAAGCTGAAGAAAGATATCAAAACGATCCAATCAAATCGATTCTACTTCTGGCAGTTTCAACAAAAGAACCGAAACCGAGCAGATCGATGACAAAAGCTAACATAGACGGTGGATCGAAACCAGGAAGAGATCCAAAACCTTCAGAAAACACAAGATTTCGAAAATGAGCCAAATGGACCTAAAGAAACGCCGATTTTGCAAGAAAGAAACAGATCTGAGTTCTGAGATCTGAGAAAAACATACCTGGATAGAAATCGCGAAAATCCCCTCTGCAGATAGAGAGAAGAGAAGGGATTTCCGTCAGTTTCTTGATCTCTCCTCTCCAAGATGATGAAAGGGGGAGAGAAGACCGATGGGTGAAAAGACCGATGAAATACAGAACATCTGTTTATATAGCTGTCGAGGAGCGTTGTTAGGGATAGGTTATATACCCTTGCTTTTTAAGGAAAATTACCAAAAAAACCCATACAGGGGTTATCGTAGGCGCTGAAAACTGTTAGCTGCCAACAAGATTGAGAAAAGCTTTGATACTCTGGAGAACAGCTATGAATGATACGCGGGCACTAATGAATTGCACGTGTGTTATACAGGAAATTCAATTAAGCAGGTCCAAATTAATATACCATTAACCGAAACTTAAGCACGCTTGACAATCTGACCATCGGATTGGCAGAAATTTATCGGATGGTTGAAATTAAAAAAAATCAATGGTCCTACTGCAACAGGAAAATGGACCCGAATCAGAGGTTATATATATATGTTAGAAATACATGATTTTGGGACTGCTAATTACATAAAGGGGGTTCTACGATTTGGTTAAATTGAAGTTATTGTCTGGCACGTGCAAAAGTTCGTAGTGCCCGCGTATCAAGCGGCATGCACTGCGAGAGTATCAAAAGTAATTGTATTTATTAGATAGATTCGCGGCGAATGACTGGCCAGTGGCGAGATTTTTACTATTTAGAGTTTCAGCCGTGCGTGGGATCATGTGTTCATCAGGAAGGCCGCCACCGTTGATTGTGTAGGCTAGTCTGCTCGTCAGGAGGGGCACAAGTAAAGGAGGAAAGATGGACGGTTTAAAAAGATGGATACTTCTAGCCCACGTGGTGAATAGATTGGCCTGGATTTTGGGTCTAGAATTCATATGACGTGAGGCCCACCTCATTAATGGCCCCCGGCCTCGTACGTCCAAGGGGTGTGTGTATTCCGTCCAACCTGAGTAGCCTGGCCCCACCATGAAAATGGCCGATCCAACCATCATTTGGCGACCACCATGGTTATTTGGAGATTTTTGGTAGTCTAGTCCGGACTGTTTCTTGTTGTGTGGCTCACTTGGGTCTTGAATTTGGTTATTTTTTATAAACTCATTGTACCATGGTTCGGTGAAACTAATGGATGGGATGGATCTTTACACAAATATTATGATGGACTGCATGGCATGTTTGTTTTTCTAAAGTAAATATAAATGCATTGTAAATGGGTAATAATTATTTACTTTGATAATTACTGCTATGGTTAATTTGACTCTTATTTACTCAACGTGAAAACTTCCTACGATTAATTTGACTCTTATTTATTGGACACGAAATCTGAGGATGCTACCAAATAAATGTGGGGCCCGGCGTGATATGTGGATTATCCACACCGTCCATCCGTCATGTCAACTGAATTAGGGTATGAGCCAAAAAATGAGGAAGATTCAAAGTTCAGGTGGACCACACCACAGTAAAAATGGAATCGAACATTCACAGTTAAAAACTTCTTGGGCCACTGTTTACTTTGGCGTGGGCCACTTGAATATTGGATTTGACTCATTTTTCGGCTCATGCCTCAAAATATTCTGGTAAAACGGATGGACGACGTGGATATGTCATATACATGACAGTGGGCCCACAATTTTATGCTCATCTATTTTCAAATGGGTAAAATTGTAATAATTGATTATTTACAGGGTATTTACACTGAATTTGGAAAATCAAATAGCCCTTAGGTTGAAGGGTTCAACTTATCACCCTTCAACCAATTATGGTTAGATAAGTCATGACCAGATCATTGATAGCATAGTTAAAAGATTCGGAGACTTGGACCACGCCATTAGTCCCGAGTCCAGTCGTGGCTCAACTGTGTTAGGTGTGAATCCTCATAGAGTCATTGGCCCTTTACAGTATAAGTATAATCAATGGGGACCGGCTATTTTCCTAGCCATTTCTTTAATGATTGGCATCATCTGATCAAACAATGTTTTTAGAAAGATGGACAATCAACGGTGGGCCCTTACTATGACAATGGTTAGAGAATTTCTGATTTAATAAATATTGATAGACTATATCTGATTTAATAAATACCGATCTTGCATTTCCTGACGGTTGATCAGATGTACAATCATTGTGATTTTTAGAGGAATCAACAATCCGAGGTGGGCCTGGTTCTGTGCTATGGACAAAAAAAATCATCGATGAGATCTTAGAAATAAATTCAGACATTGATGGCACACTACTTCATGATAGGGTCAGTCATCTTCCATTAATATCTTGTGACCCTAAACATGTTCATCCATATACATTAAAAAGATGATTTAAAGTTGCAACCACCAACTCCCAGCCATTAAAGAATAATAACAAGGAAACGAGTTGTAACCAACACCTCACCCAAGGCATTGCATGGTGCCCTCCAGTCCAACTGTCCAACAGTTTTGTTATGCCGTTGATATGGATGGTCCATGCTCTAAAAATCAATTTGAAAATAGAATTTTCACCTTTGAAATTATGATAATCGGGAAGAGATTGTTAAAGTCCCTCGATGTACATTAATTCGACATGGTATCAGAATGGAAGGTTGATCATTTGATCAAGATCAAGCATCCTTCAACTCTTCTATTCATAGGCACTAGCGGTAGTAAACTTTCTTTTATTTATTTATTAATTGATTTTTCTTTACTTTACACAAACTCTCTCACACACCTTAAGTTTAGTGTTGAAATAGGCTCTATCTACCACCAAGCAATGGGTTAGAACAGAGACATAAAGAAAATTCATTAAACCTGGGTCTTTGAAAAGAGATGATAATGTGGAGCCAAAAGAAGCATAACGTGGTAAAGTCATCTATGTACATGACATGGGAGAGGAAAATGTGCAAATCAGGTCCACCCACATGTGGGGCTAGCATAAGGGGTTTATGACTTAAAAATTCTTTGATAATAGATAATACGATCCATCTAATATGTGACCACATAAAGTAATGGACAATTAACAATTAAATATGCAATGGGAAAAGGTATAGAAAAAATAATGGATGGAATTTTAAAAGTTAAGACATCCAGCTTGGTGCAACAATCTTAGTGGATCTAATCTTTCCACATGTCATAGTGAGATGGCTTACCATACTACAGTTATTCAGCCTTTATTATATCACTACTGTTGATGCATTTTTTCGGTAGACACTTTTTAGACTCCTGGGTGCCTGCATATAAAACAAAAAATGAAGACCAAGGGACCTTCTGATGCCAAAGTCAGGGATATAAGTCTTTGTAAAAATGACTTTAAAGGAAAAGAGTTATCAATGTGTAAAAGTTTTTGAACTGTATTTTTGTGTTTACTTATCACCTTTTGTGGGCTTCCCTATTTATAATAGAGGAAAGATCGCACAGTCGGAAGATTTTTTCTGTTAAAGGGAAGATCACACCGTCGGAGGTCTTGTCTACTAAAGGAAAGATCACACCGTTGAAAATCTTCTCTATTTAGAACTTCTAATATCTTGGAGATCTTCCCGAGATCTCAGGAGAGAGCTTTGGGCCATTTCCTTTGGATATGACCGGACATTAGTCGAAGGCCGATAGACCCGTCCGACCCATAGATAGGGGTCGGACGGTAGATGTAAACAACGCCTTGGAGATGGGCAATACCAAGCTATCAATAGGTCAGTATTATTCCGATAATAATACCAACTAAGCATGTTTAGGATGTCCTTGACTCCAGTAGTCTTTAGCTTACTTTGCTAGGTCTGACAACCCCATTAGGATGCTCTTCTGAGAAGTTCGTCAAAGGTCGTGCTAACCTATGCTTATATTGACCTATGGTCATGCCGACCTATCTTATGGTCGGCCCTTCTTTGACTATAGTTATTTTTCGTGTAGCTCGACTCATTGGTTTATGTTGCCTGTTAGTTTGACCTCCTTTGATAGGTCACCCTATTTTTTCCATAACAATCACCCTCTTCAAAAATATTAAAAGGGCACATTTCATACCATGAGATGTCATGAAAATACAATTCTCTCAACGTGTTATATTGCAATGCAGCGGATATGTATTCTAGAAAACCTCTTAAGAGAGAGCGATGGCCACCCGCTAGAATAGCCATTCCATTATTATTTTCCCTGCCGGGTGCTAAGTTGGAATGCGTGGAAGAGACAAGGCCATGTAAGAATAAAAGAGAGTGAAATAGGTGGAAAATAAATAAAAAAAGCATGCCTACAGCTTTAGATGTATTAAGTGCTGTTGATGTCTCTGTAATCAATAAGGTTTGTCAATGCTTGACAGATCACTCGATGCTATCAACAGGTGCTCAATGTCATGGAAGTTGTTTTAGTTTTTTTAAATTGGTTCCTAGGAGTTTTAAGAGCATAATTTGGCTTGTGAGGAAGATTTAAGGCTTGTTTAAATCAATAGTCTTCATTTTTTTATAATTTTTTGCTTTAATAGTTTATTATTGTCGCTTTTTGCTGTAGGTTTTTTTTTTTTTTTTTTTTTTTTTAAATTTATCTGCATGGGTTTTTCTATGTAAAATCAGTTTATCTGTGTTTGAATTTGGTTGTGCAATTGAGGTATTTCGCCTTATTCATCTTTGTTTGCTTCCGCTATTCCCAACATTAAGATGTCATTATCTTTAAGGTAATATTCAAACACGATTAATAATTAAACCATGATTGATAATTAAACCAGTTCACAATAAAGTTGCAGGAAATCTACCTTTGAAACCATCACTTGAACGAAAAAATGTGAGTTTTCATATGCAAAAGTAAAAACTGCATCCTTCATATACTTTTATTAGTATACATCTTATTTTCCCTACAAATTCTACTATATTATTTAGGACTTAAAATGAGTAAAATGAGAAAGGTTTGAGAAAAGAATAAAAAGACTAAAGAGAGGAGTTTATGATTTTGGAAATGGCGGATGAAGCTCAATTCAGAACTGCTCAAACAGTGAGACCACTGTAGATTGATCAAGTAGTCAAAATCAGAATATCTGATAATGCTGATTTCTGGTTAACCGACACTTTTCTCTCAAATCTGGATCGCTGTTTTTAGTCCATTTTAGATATCTACCAATCAGATTGGTGATCTATCATGCTTTATCTGTACCTTGCTGGGCTATAAATCACTCTACAGTGGGTCCCACTATTTGGGCCGTTGGTATTTTAGGTGCATGCCATAAATGCGACAGGGAATGTTTCCCACGTCCCTAACAACCGCACATTCAACTGAGCTACTTCGACCGCTGTCTAGCTGGTGACCTAAACCGCGTCCAGCTAATTCTGATCTGGTCAAAGCCGTGGGACGCGGATTAGGTGGTGTGTTGATGTGTGGGTTCCGTGGGCCTCAACGTAATGCGTGTGTTTATATTAATCTGCGCCGTCCATCTGTTTTTCTAGTTCAATTTAGAACATGAACTCAAAAAGGAAACAAATCCAGAGCTCAAGTGGATCACACCACATGGTAGGAAAATAACACTTACTGTTGAAATCTTTCTAGAGCCCACCGTAATGCTTATTTGTCATCCAACCTGTTGATGAGGTTACTCAGACCTGGACGAAGGGAAACTAAAATATCAGCCTGATCTTTTGTGGCCCCCAGGAAGTTTTTAACGGTGGGTGTTTAATCACCATGGTGGATCTGCTTCATTTTTCGGCTTCATGCCCTAAAATGAGGGTTGAAATGGATGGATAGCATGGATATAAAATACATACGTCAGGTTGGCCCCACGGAGCTCGACGCATTGACACACCATGGGGGCAGTGTGTGTTCCTGGCAGGGGCTCTGTGAGGCCCACCATGATGTATGTCTTTTATCCACACCGTCCATTCATTAAATAGATTTTTATAAAAGCACGAGCCCTAAAAGAGGCAGGTCCAACGTTCAAAGATGTTGGCAAGTTATCGCTGCATTCCCAGTTTCGAGTCGTGACTCAACGCAGACAGGGACAATTCTACCGGAGACACCGGGTTATGTGGACAACTTTCCAAATTGCCATGGATTAGGTGGTGCACCTCAATAGTGAAATGATACAGAGATATTGATGTTGTATTTTCAAGTTGTTTTAAAAATAATTCGGTGTTTCAAAATTTCTGTTAGGCCCCGGGCCTTAGCTGTGACCCTGGATGTGTGCAAGCCTGTGAATGTGCCTTTCAAGCAAAAGTCCAAAAGATAACACATTTTCTCAATTTATTTTTATTTTTATTTTTTTTTTGTTTTTAAAAATTGTCTTCTTAGACCTAAGGGTTGCACCAATTAGTACTTACTATTCCATTTGAAATTGTGTCTTTACACCCTTAATGGTGTCTTTACAAAGTTTATAAATAAACTTATCTTTTTTTCTGAATTTTATGTGTGAAAAAGAATAGAAGTCTAATTTTTCTTTCAAAGCATGGTTAAGTGTTTTCCCGTTTGGGTTAAGACTACAAATGGTTTGAGATTGTGTACAGTGAGTGCACTATTAGGACTTGGTAATAGTCATTGTATCCTAGAGGTCGATCGCCCAGAGAATCCTATTACACGTGGGATACAATCCAAGGATGGCAAATTCAATTTCAAGCAAAGTGATTTCAAATCAAGCCTCGACTTCTACAAACCGATAAATTTACTCCTTCTCTCCTTTTAATTTTATTTAGTACAAATAGTTTTCCAAACATCAAACTCCTATTGATGGCTACAATCATCTCATCTAGGAGATCCTTGGGGTACATCTGGGGCCCAGCAGATGAACAGTCGAGACAAATTGATAAATAAACACTACAATCTCCCACATCCTAGAACCCTGGGGTACATATACGATGAATGGTCTACAGACAAATTGATAACCGAAACAGCCAAGATACAAATACTCACATGCATGGCCGCATCCAATCTGCAGCCGTGACAATGGTCAAGGGAGGGTAATCTGCAAAGCTGGAAGAGGATTCTCAACAATTGGAAAGGAATGATACGCTATCAATAGCATTTTCACTACATTTGAATGGTGGTGTTCATGTCTGCCAATGTTCACATTCTCATTTTATTTGGACAGGATCGTTCACTCATCGATTGGTGGCCGTTGTTTGTGGTGATCAGTAATTGATTGGTAGGCCATGGCCAAAGCTAGAGCCTGCATTCACCAAAGTAATATAAATGAGCATATTAAGATATAAAAATATTAACATTGGCGATAGGTGGACACATGATGGATGAGATATGCCAAGAATCTTCACCATATGATGATCATGACCATCAATTGTAATTGTCTAGGATCATCTGATAGGGTGGTTATTGGGGTCTGGCCTACCCCATGATGGGACCATCAGACGAATGGTTAGATCACCAAAAGGTGCCTTCACACCATGACAGTACATTTTCAGATTTTGTATATCATTTTCCATGTAAATGGGTGGTTGAGGAAACTGAAGTGTTCATTTGTTTCAGCGGTGTGGATCGAAAAGAAATTAAAGAAATTTTCATGACAAGAAATAAAGTGATCGGCTGAACAGGCCGCAGATTCTAACACATGATTAGGAAATGAATGGTATAGATGCTTTCTGTTGACAGAACAAAAAAACTTACAATGTGGTCATGTTGAGGGGGAGCATAAATGCCAGTCGTGATAGTGGTCCTACGTCGAGTACCGCTCGCTGGTGGATTGGTGATATTCTTGAATCCTGTTGGAATGACTATGACAGGCAAGCCCACGAGATTCCCCATGCAGACTTTCTCCCAATCAGTTGCATTTCCGATGAACGCATCGACAGTAAAGCTCCCACGGACTTCACGGATCAACCTACCCCGTGCTCTTTGTGCCTGTAGATGACCCAAATGTCATTCTCAAGAACTTACAATCCAAACAAGAAAAATTGCTTGATCACCAACCTAGGATGTGGATGGCATCATTGGTTCCAGGGTAGCACAAGGAGGCCCATGGTTCCATGATCTAGACCACTGATATGCCATGAATGGGCCATGTTGTGAGTCTGGAAGATTGGAAGACTCCTAGCAACGTTTTTACACTTTTTCAGTAGAGAATGGATGTTGCTATTTCCATCTCAGTCATCTATTTTCATGCAGCCAATTGGAAGGGTTAGGATTTCCAATCATAATTGCAAGTAACACATTTTCTATTTTGTCTCAGCTGGGCATACTAATACCAGCTTCTTCCAGTAACTAGTTACATGCTATTTATAGTTCATTACTACATAGCAAGTTCTCAAAACTCAATAGGAGCTCTGCTTATGCAATAGAGTTCATAGAGAACGTTTGCGTCTTCATTCTATATAAGTGGGGCCCATGGTTCAGTGATACAAAACTGTTGATATGATGGGCCTCACTGTCGACGGCCATGCACCATAATCCCCCAGATTTGAACATCTGGTTATAGAATATCCACCCTTTTACTTGTTGGATGTGAAGTGGAGCTGCATTTTCTTTCTTAGCTACCTGCTAGAGCAGAAGGGTCAACTGGTCTGGGAGATTTTCGGTGCACGGTGAGAAACACAACTCTACATTCAACTGGACGATGCAGCCTAAAAACAGTCGGTTAAGCAAGGAAAATGCAACTCCACATTCAACTGAAAAGGGTGCTAATATTTGTCGCTGGAGTCCTCCAATCTGGAGGAATTTTGGCAGCATTTCCCCATCCATGTTGGGACTCAAGAACCATGGGCCTCACTCATCAGAACTGAAAATAACCATGGGCCTCACTCATCAGAACTGAAAATCTGTGTACACCATGAAATGATACCCACCACGTATTGTATAATTCCCAACTCTGTATCAGGACCTCACATGCTGCTCAGTACCGCCCAAAAGAACAGTGCAAAACAGCACAGAAAACACTCTTAAAGACTGATGGAGAGTGAGCTATATATCTTAGGGCCTGTTTGAAACGGAGTAATTCTTGTGTATTGGGGTGTAAAAAGGTAATTATACTGTTTTACAGGTGTTTGAATGGAAGTAGTTTCACCTTGAAAATTGTAACAATTTCAACGATTTCAAGTCCAAAACTTCATGGCCCCCACCATGATGTACGTATTATATCCATGCCGTCCATTAATTAGTTCAGATCATTTTGAGGCATGGGCCCAAAAATGAAGCAAATCCGAAGCTCAGGTCGACGTGGACTGAACTACACAAAAAAGTGGGGATTTAATGATAACCATTGAAAAGTTTATCCTGTATTGTAGTCCACTTTAGCTTTGGATCTGCCCGATTTTTGGGCTTGTCCCCTAGAATGATCTAAAAAAATGAATCGATGGTGTGGATAAAACACATGTTATGGTGGGGCCCATAAAGTCTGTCTCCTTTTTCAAGTCATGAGTTACTGAAAAAAGTGTTGCTGTCGCTGTCAAGCAGTCTCCATTCATTGAGAAATTCGTATGGTAAGTAATTAATGTAAAAAGATGTTAAATACCAAACAATTCACATGAAATACAGCATTTCAAACACGACCTTATGGTTTTCTACTCCATTTTGATTTTCACAACAGCAAACAAGTTCCAGTGACATACCTGAAGGTAATCTACTGCAGGTATCAAGCGTGCACGCCGCAATTCTTCCGGCCACTGATCTTGAGCTTCATACATTTCATCATGCCCGGCTCGTTGCCACTCATCAAAGTGGGTCAACATATCGACATCCATGGTAAAGTTCAAAATCGCTTGAACAGTTTCAATGGTGTAATTTAGCTTGAAAGGAACCATATTAACACCCTTTGAAGCAAGAACATGGACCACCTGGTAATTGAAAAGAACATTACAATGCAATATGAAAAACAGAAGCTATTCGAAAAGCTTCAGAAATCGGTTTCAGACAACTACATGCTCGGGTGCATATGACTTGGAGACGGTCGGAAACAAATCCAGGTTAAAATTCACAAGGACTTTGGTTTGTATTCATTCCACGACTAAAATGAGAGATATTCTGACCTCCATCTCAGCATCTTCAAGATATCCGACGGTGAGTTCTGTAATGTCGATTGAAAAAGGGTCCTCAAGGGGAATGTCTCTGGACGATAGGTCACCTGGATCCTTCCCCCGAATGGCATCCAGAATTATAGCACAATCCACCGCACTTCTGCAGAAAGGACCAAGCTTGTCCTGTTAAAGTGAAAAGATTCAGATGTAAGAATTCTATAAGGTGGGCCTTATTGATCAACGGTTTGTATTGTCCTAAGAGTTGGATAATGTGATCGGGTATACCAGTGGGCCCCACTAAGCTGTGATATATTCAGAAATTCGTGAGGGGTGGCGTGCTACAGTTGTGTGAACACACAGTGTTTTAGAGGAACTAGGATTATCAAATTCGTGTGGAGCCATAGGGAGAGGAGTTTTGATGGGCACTCTATAACTATAAAACTAGGCTGGGTCGCCAATCCAACACCATCGAAAGAAGCTTCAGCCCCATCACAGCTTCTCTAAGGGTGTAAGGAGAGGAAGACTTCGACATCCTATCTACAACAATGGCGTCTCAATCAGGTACGCCATGTATTCAGTTTTCTTGATCTCCATATCCGATGCATAGCACGGTCCTTGCAATTCCACATAAAGTATTACATCAATATAATCAAGTTACCAAGCTTTCAGAGATGCTCATAACACCCGTTCGGCCAACAGTGCCAAAAGTAGGCCGTAATGCCGTCACACCACAACGGGCAGCAGGGTAAGTAATGGAGCCAGCTGTTTCTGATCCAACTGCAAATGGAACCAGACCTACAACCAAAATAAATAAAAAGAGCATCCTTAATCTGTTTTTCTCAAATGGCCCCACACAAAAGGTGACTATACATTTTATTCCCAGAATACCATCATACATCCATTTGTTCTATGAGATTGCACAATGCAAACCATCTCCATACCATTTCTTCATGTACATCATGCATGCCTTTTACAGTTTACCAGTTACATGAAGATCATCCTAAGATTTTATTATGAAAGCATGTGTTTATGTAAGCATAATAACTAGCAAATGTAAAAGCCAAAAAGAAACAGAAAGGAAGATAAGGTTTCATCTTAATAGTCATGTTGGAGTGGCAGAACAGGATTCATGTAGCTGATCCCATTTAGCTGGAATAAGGCATGGATAATGACGACGACGACATATGTGCCCATGTTAATGGAAGGTCTTTGTGATGTGGGATGTTGGTGAAACATGGATCAAGCATGAGCAGCAGATCAAACTAAGTTCTGAAAAAGGTCACCCAAAAGGAAGAGGAAGGGCCACTGACAGCGAAACAATCTCAAAATCAACAGCTTGAGAAACTCAAACAAACCTGCTGAGGTGCCAGCAGCTGGTCCAGCAGATGAACCAGTAGAGAATTCCTCAATATTCCATGGGTTTCGGGTCCTCCCCCCAAACCAGATGTCATCATATGCCAGTGATCCAGTAACGAGCTTCGCTATTAGAACAGCCCCAGCAGACCTTAACCTGTAAATAAAGAACAAGGACCAAAAAGCTACAATCAACAAAATGCATCTCTAGAGCAATTATAGCTGATAACACAGGATTTTGGAGAATTCTCCTTGATGTTTTCTATATAGTACCTTAGCCACCATGGGGCATTTATAGACATGTACATCCTATGCGAGGAAAAGAATCTCTCTATACATGGACATAAAGTAAATGTTCAACTATACATGGAAGGGAATGATACGCTACCCCCACGGCCCCACCAAAAAAAAAAAAACTGATGTGGGGGATCAGCCAACAACAGTTTGCAAACTAGGTAAGAGTGGCGAGTAGTCGTCATAGTCTTGGTGAGAATGTCTGCAATCTAGTCCTGAGAAGCTACGTGTGGAAGTGAAATGATCCCAGATTGGAACTTTTCTCGAATAATGTGACAATCCACTTCAATGTGTTTTTTCCGTTCATGAAATACATGATTAGAAGCAACCTGGATGGTGCTGATGTTATCAACATGAAGAGGAGTCGGTTTAGGAAGAGCAATTCCAAAATCTAAAAGAAGTCCATGAAGCCAAATGATTTCACTGCAGGTTGAAGACAACGCAATATTCAGCTTCAGTGCTGGACTTGAAGACAATTGGTTGCTTCTTGCACTTCTAAGAGATAGCCAATGTGCCAAGAAACATACAATAACATGTTGTGGATCGGCGAGCGAGAGCACAACCTGCCCAGTCAACATCGGAATATGTGACAAGCTCAAGAGGAGATGTCGAGGAAAAGAACAGGGAACGATCGATGGAGCCATATGGATATCGAAGGATTCGCAAGACAACAGTTATGTGCAAGGTACGCAGCTCAACCACAAACTGACTAACCACTTGTATAACATATGCAATGTTAGGTCATGTCATTGTTAGATAAACAAGACTACCAACAAGGCGATGGAATAGGGTATGCTGCTCCAATAGTTCACCATCTTGTTTTCCATATTGAACATTTAACTCCATTGGTGTCTCAACAATCCATTGATCAGATGGATTGGCTGACAAGTATACCTCGATTGCTACGAGAAACTTCCAAACCTACGAAATATGTAAGATTGCCTAGATCTTTCATGTGAAAGGATGACTGAAGGACATTATAAAGTTCCATCATTCCATATTCATCACTGCTAGTGAGAAGTAAATCATCAACATAAACTAACAGGATAACATAACTACTAGATGAGGACCGTGTAAAGAGCGAGGTAGAGATGGGTTTCTGCAAGCTGTCAAAGATGGCGATGGAAACAGTTGGGGCCAGTTGCCAGATGCGAACAGGAAACAGTCAGGGTAGATGGGCAGGCTGTCGGAATCGACGCTGCACTCAATCAGGGTTTGGTGGGTTTGCACGAGAATGTGGTTGGGGCTACAGATGGCTGGATTTCAGATATCGGATTTAGTTTGGGTTCTGTTGAGATTGAAACAAAGATGATGTGGGAGGTTTCGACAGGGACAGCGTGGGTTATGATGGTGTTTTGCCGAGGGCCGTGATCTTTGGGCGGCCAGTGGCAACGACGAAGACCGCGAAAGAGCTCTTAGAAAAACCTCTCTAATATCATGATAACACAAGATTTTGGAGAATTCTCCTTGACGTTTTTTGTATATTACTTTAGCCACCATGGGGCATTTATAGACATATACATCCCATATAAGGAAAAGAATCTCTCTATACATGTACAGAAAATAAATGCAACATCAACTATATGGAAGGGAATACCTCTTGTAAACCCAAGCTATCAATAGCATTTTCCAATTCAAAAGAATACCTCTTGTAAACCCAAGCTTCCACATTAAGAACTTGATTTTTGAAAGTTCTGCAACCCCAAGTAGTGTTATAATGAGGCACAGATATTATATCTTTCAACCCGTAAGGAATACCATGAAGAGGACCTAAATACACTCCTTGGTCAAGCAAATCATCAGCCTTTCTCGCTTGCATGTATGCTAGCTCTTCTGTAGATGTGACTACTGCTTCAAGAACATCTTTATACCTAGCACAATCCCACATTGCATCAGCAGATAGGAAAGGCCAAGAGGAAAGATGACTTCTTCATGTAACACGTGATACATGCATATAAGCCACTAACAATGCAGAAATGGTTGAAGTATGTTTTCTTACCTCTTTAATCTCTGTAGGAAAATTTCAGTAAGTTCCTGAGATGTTATTTGCTTTGTCCTAATAAGTTCTCCAAGTTCAAGAACCTTGTAGATACCACAATCCCAGCATGAAAAGCAAAGAGAAGGTCAGAGAGGCAAAGGAAGTAACTTTCAAGTGCAGAATTCAACAAAATTGGAGTAATCCAATTCACTATTAGAGGAAATAACAGAATTGGTGGTGCTTGACCAGACCCATAACTACAATTCCATGCAATTCATGTTGGATATGAAACGACTGTTTGTCAACTTGGCGGCTAGTTCACTATTCTGAATGAGCAGGTTAGTCCTACCATGATCATTCTGACTTCATTGAATTCGATTATCAAATTTCATTTCAGTTGAACATCCAAATGCAGCCTGAAATATGTGTAACTCACACTCATAAAGACAATATCTTCTTTGTTTGGTCTCTGTATGCCGGAAACTGAAGGATAATTGAATCTTCGATGATGTTGGTGCGTTTCACCGCCGGCCCATTCTGGGTTGAAAACTAAAACAGATGGATCACGCAATCCTCCATTAACAGAGGCAACCAATTTCCGGTTCTCCTTAAAAACAGGAATGTTGAACTCTAATGCACCCTTAGCCATGTCCTGGACCTGAGTAAAAGCACAAAAGGAAATGTTACACACACATGTATAGAGAGAAAGAGAGGGGGGTCAGCAGCTCGGGTGGGCCCCACCTGGGTGTTAATGTGAAATTTACCCTAACCATCATGTGTGTTGCCCAGGGACCAAAAATCAGCCCCATCTGTGATTTAGGTGGACCGCATGACTGGAGATGACGTACAAGGCAAAGCTTATCCTCTAAACTGTTTCCCATGATGTGGCCCGCCTGAATCATGGATGGGCCTGACTTTTGGGCCCCAAGCATAAGTGTTAGTGTGTCATTTAATGGTTGGAGTGGATTTCATATAATCATCATGGTGGGCCCTGTAAAAGTCAATGGTGGAGGTTTCTCTCACAATTATTTCCTTTGGTGTGGCCCACCTAAATCACAAATCAGCCTGATTTTTGGGCTCTAGGACTAACATGGGATTACGCATCTAATGGTCAAAGTAGATCTCACATACACATCACAATGGGCCTGCCCTTGATTTCTGACGGGGCACACCGTGATGTGCATGTGAGATCCACTCTGACCATTAGAGGTGTAATCCTATGTAAAGCTCAAAGCAACAGGAAAAAAAAATCAGCCTAACTTGTGATTCAGGTGGGCCACACAAAGGGTAACAGTTGGGAGAGAGATGTCCACCCTTGATTTTTACATGGTCTATCGTGATGATTATATGCAATCCACTCCAAGCATTAGATGCCACACTAAAACTTAGGGTTGGGGTCCAAAAATCAGGCCCATCCGTAATTTAGGTGGGACACACCAATGGAAATAATTTGGAGGGTGAGCTTCACCTTGTACACCGTTTCCAATCATGTGATCCACTTGAATCACGGATGAAGCTGAATTTTTGGCCCTGGGCCTAACATGGGGTGACACCTGGTGGTCGAGGTGGATTTCACATAAACACCGCGGTGGTGCCCACCCAAGTGACCACCCCTTTTCTAAAATGAGGTGAAACAACTCCTCTCCGCTATATTTATTAACATTAATTAATCCATAATTTCTAAGCTGGTTGGACTTCAGAAACCTCTCTCGCTGTATATATGTCACCACTTAAACTCTAATTACATAATAAAAATGAAGTCAAGTCAAAGCATGATAGAACAACAGATGGATTATCTTCCAGTGGAATCCATTACCTTATCTCCATGGAAGAAATCAGCATCAAAGAACTTCAATGCATCTTCAAGAAGCAAAGCTTCTCCATTTTCTTTCGAGCATGCAATATTGTTCTTCACAACTTCCCTTATGTCCTGATCAAGGAAATATTTCATAGAATCTATCAAAGGAAATGTGAAAGGAGTTAAGCTTAGTGCCTAAACATTTTCTTACTATAAAATAACCTATGTTACCTGGACAAGTAAGTAGGGGAAAGGACATGGATTTTCCGACACAACAGTTTGAAGAGGTTTTTGCAAGGACTCACCTGTGTTACACAAGTTAGGGACAGAAATTTGGACTTTACTGGAAATTTTCTTATGTTTTTGCATATTGAGGGGAAAAAAAACAGCTAGCTAAAGGAAATGAGCAATAACTAACAAAATATCATTCTCATTCTTAGTTTCTTTTATGATAATCACAACATCTTCTTAGTTTCTCTTTTGATAATTGCAGAAAGCTTTTACTAAAAAAACATTACGAAGGAAATCAAACAGAAGAGGAGATACTTGTACAACAACCATAAGATCAGCCATGATGCTTTATGGAACAGAATGTTGGCACGTGGCAGTCAAGGAACAACATATTCATAAAATGAATGTAGCTGAAATAAGGATGCTGAGATGGATGAGTGGCAAGATGAGGAAGGACAAAATTAGAAACGAAAATATTCGATGGAACTTAGGAGTAGCCCTAATAGGCAATAAGATGAGGGAAAGTAGGCTTAGACGGTTTGACCATTTGTATTGAAGACCAAGAACAGCACCTGTTAGGGCTTAGGAGTGAGTTGATTCTAGCTAAGGCTATAAAAGGGAAAGGGATGTGCATGCAGTCCTGGAGATAATAAGAAAAGATTTGATGACCCATGCTTTAATTGAGGATATTGTCCTTAACAGAGTGGAATGGAGGAACAAGTGTATAGCCTAAACCAATTAGTTGAGGAAACACTAGGATTTTGCTGCTGCTGGTGATGATTAAACATCACTAAGGAGGTTCATGGGACATCAGCCGTCTCTGTTGGGGCATTAGTCATCTCATAAAGCAAGACAAGAGAGACAATCATCCCTCAAGAAAGGATGACTAAGGTAGGGGTAGCACAGTTTTAGTTCATAATGGTTTTTTTTTTTTTAAAAGACACTTGTAAATCTGCATGTTTGAAATTCACCTTTAAAAAACATTAATTGCAATTTGGGTCTGGTCCCTCATAATGAAGGAGAGGACCTAGCCCTACTTTGGTCAATGACTCTCTCTTGAGTTTAAGACTGAAATTCAATTTGATTAGCATCCAAAAAAAAAAAAAAAAAAAACGCTAACGATGGGAATCCAATAAAAAGATGTTAACAACAATGACCATTTTTTCTCGTGCTAGTGACCCCCAGAAATTCTTGGATTTCTCGCAATATGAGATTGCATGCCATAACTCTTCTTTGTATTTTACTTCTTATTGGTGCTGCTGGGAAATCTGCACAGATAGATAGCATACTCGGTCACCCGATGCAATGGGGGGTCCCACTCAAGTATCCGCTTCGATTCATGCAGCTACTACGGTAACAGCTGGTGTTTTCTACACTGCTGGTGTATAGGAACAGGCACTGGGTGTAAGTGCAACAAGGATGGATTGTAGTAGATGCTCAACCGAAATAAATGGGTTTGACTAGGATGAATTACCAAAAATCATGCTAAAATAATCCCCAACAATGCAAGGAATAGCCGAATTTGTACCATATAATCCTAAATAACCAGCGAGTCTAGGGTTCAAAACTTAAAGTAGTCATGTCCAAAGAGATAGAGAGAGAGGAGACAGAAATAGGTGCAGCCTGCTTCCTTACAAGCTTATCCACTTATCAAGGCCAATCTCCATTTAATGGCCATGTACCCCATCTAAACCTATGAGTATCTGCAGTAAATACAGTCTTCCCTTCCTGTGGCAGTTGGACTATAGACTGCAGATGACTCCACTGTTGTGGCTCTGCTTCATGGTTTGATTCTCAAAGTGATCATAGTTGTATGTATATCAAGATGCTTATGCATCATGTTCCATGCCCAACATACAGGTGGGGCTTGGGTTGCATGTAAGGTTTGTTGGTCCAAGCTGCACAGAAATTTAGGGTCCAAATATAAACAATTTGTGCTTGGTCTCAGGATTTATTGCACCTTTATGTAGGCTTGAGTTAAAGCCAGCCTCATGCCCTTTTATCTGGTGTTGGGAGAAAAATCACTTTTGTAATATTGCTTTCATAGTGCATTATTCACCGATGTATGTGTTTTATCCACGCCATCCATCCATTTTTTCAGCTCATTTTTTGGGCATGAGCACCAAAAACAAGGCAGATCCAAATCTCAGATGGACCACACTACAAGAAACAGTGGTGATTGATCCCTTCCGTTAAAAACTTCCAAGGCCCACTGTAATGTTTATTTGCCATCCAAATTGTTTGTTAGGTCACAAAGACCTTGATGAAGGGAAAACATAAATATTAGCTTGATCTAAAACTTCTGCGGCCCCCAAAAAAGTTTTCAATGGTAAGCGCTCAATCAACACCGTTTCCTATGGTGTGGTCCACCTAAGATTTGGATCTGCCTCATTTTTGGGTTCATAACCAAATATGAGTTGCCAAAATGGATGGATGGCATGGAGAAAACACAAACATCATGGTGGGGCCCACAGAGCTTTGACACCATCTAGCTGGTTGGTGTTGGGTCACTAGCCAAACCGTGTTCACATCATGGTGGGGCCTCCAACATCGACCAGTACTGAGACCTCGTACTAGAGGGGTCACTACCGAATCTGAGAGGATAATACAGGTGCATATTGTTGTCTAATGTCGTAAATCTGTATATAACAAAGTTTGTTGATGTCATCGACAGATGCTCGACCCCATCAAAAAAATCCGGAAAAATCATAGTTGATTGCTAGACAGTTTTGGAGGTTATTACTCGATGGCATCGAAGGATCTTCGATGTCATCAACTGGTCCTCGATGACTATCGATACCATCGAAGGACCCATCGAAGGCACGCGCAAAATTTTATAAGTGCGATGTGCGATATTTGTTTACTATTCCGGTTGGGTAGTATATATACCAAGTGTAATTGAGATTAAGGAAAGGATTAGGGCTTTATAAGTTGTTCTAAAGGGTTCAAGGGCATAGCTAGGGATTCAAAGGAGATTCAATGGTTGTTCGAATGGGTAAGATCATCTGTCTTTTGTAATATTGCTTTCATAGTGCATTAGTTGCCGCTTTGTGCTGTGGTTTTTTTCCCACAAGGATTTTTCCACGTAAAATTCGGATTGCCTTCTGTTAGGTTTGTTTGTGCGATTGTGATTACTTTGCTTGATTCTGATCAATGTGCTTCTGCGAGTTCCAGCTCGGGTGATATGTACCGGTTTCAGACAATACTTTAAACCTCGATCCAAACGCGATTTAATTGTGAATATACACAACTCTCAGCTCTTTGCCGCTATCCAAACGCAGTCTTCCCCCAAACAATGGACAATTCACTTGTGTAAGCTCTTTACATCTACAAGATTCTACTCACATCCAAACGACCCCAAAAGACGGAATCCTCTTTCAACGATAAGAGGAGCCAAATATCAAACGCCCGGAGCTGACCTAGAAATAGAATTCTACGAAATCGTATTTTCTACAGAAAACGGATAGTCGGATAGTCGGATACAGTAGGAAAGAAGAGATAAAGAAAGAAAGAAAATGGAGGTGATGGGAAGAAGAGATTTCACTGACCATTTCGACGCGAGCTTCAGAGGCAGACTCGTCCGGGTCGACGACTCGCCGACGTACGGGTGCCAGGGAGATGAGAGCGGCGGCAGCGACTACAAGCAAGAAGAAATCGCCACGTGTCCATGCCTGGCGGCACATGTCGTCCACTGAGGCTGCTCTGTGTCAGAGGGAGAATGGTTGTCAAAGCTACAGCTTACAGACCTGCCTAGTCTGACCAAACGCGGGAGATCTCACGAAGACGAAGAGATATGTAATGCTCGGGCTTCGTAGGCGCTTGATACGCAGGCACTAAGAAGTTTACTATAATAAAACCGTCTATACAGCGCGGAACACGTCACAAAAACAAAACCCCAGTAGCAAATTGGTTGAGCAATCTCATCCTCTTATACGTGGACACTTGTTTGTGGAAATAAGACCGCTTGATATTCTTTCAGTCTTAGCCGTCTAATAAATGCCAACATCCAATCCGCCTTCCAAAAGTTATGCTTATTTAAGCTACTGGATGTTGGCATTTATTAGTAGGGGTTTCATCCAGTTGAACCCAGCATTTATTTGTAGGGGTGTACATCCAGTTGCTCGGCCATAGGCTGACCTCAGCTCAAGCTTGGCTTAGCTCGGTACTAGAGCTTGACTGGACAGCTCGGCACGATTTGGTCAGCAGCTTGGGCTGACTTCGAGCCAGAATCCAGTTGAGTTAATCATCAGAGCATTTTCACGAAAACCTAAACTACAACTACAATAGAAACAATAATTTTACAGGTATTTTATTAAATACCTTATAAGCAACATAAAATAAAAATAAATCAAGAAAAAATGATATTTGTTTCATGTACATATCTTCATTGCTATTGGCTACACTTCATTGAGTCATTTTATCAAACATTTGGTAAGCAATATCAATGGCAAAGTAATTGAGTCATCGAATTGGTTTAATCCGAGTTCGATTCAAGCTGGATTCAATTCAAGTCTAGCCGAACTAAGGCTCGCTCAAACTCATTTTTGAGCTCAAAAAACTAACTTGACATAACTTGAACTAAGCTTTGAACCGAGTCAAATGGAACTTTTTGAGTTGAGTTGAGCGTGCTAACTGAGCTAGCTCGGTTCCTGTACACCTCTACTGGTGTACCATACACAAGCTATATAGCTTATGTATTGGCTCTAACAAGTTTTGTGGGTCCCATCATGAGGTATTTGTTATATCTAAATCGTCCATCCATTCTGCAAGCTTATCCTACGGCTTCAGTAAAAAATAAGATAGATCTAAAGATCAAGTGGACAAAAAGCAGTAGGGATTTAACATCTACCAATGGAACCCATCCAGGGTCACAAAGTTTTGGATCAATATGATTTTTTCCTCTTCATCTAGGTATTTTTAACCTTTGAATAGATTGGATGGAAAATAAACGTTATGATGGGCCCTATGAATGTTTTAACGGTGAAAATCATTATCCCCACTGCTATTTCTAGTGTGGTCCATTTTAAGATTTGGATATGATTAATTTTTTGGATCATGCTTTAAAATGATATCTAAAAATGGATTAACGGTGTGGATATAATAAATACATCATTTTGGGGCTATTTAACTTTGATATCCTTTGAACCGTTCGTACAACTGGGAACTTGATAACCGTCAGCGCTCGTCTTCGCACGACACGTACCCACATCAGCTATATCGCTGGTGTGTTACACCAGCCCCTTCGCTTCCCAACTTTTGGTTCATAATACATCTGCACTGGTAACATGATTTGGACGGCTTGATTTAACCAATTATATTTCAATTGCTCAATTTCTAAGTGCCCGAGTATCATCAAAGTTTTCTCTGCAACGACTAACCGACAGCGTGCGTCGACAGCACTGCGGCGGTTCCTTGATTTCAACCAAGCAATTTTTTGTTGATACTCTGTATAAGCTTTTAGCCAATAATCATGATTTATTGTTCATCCTACTCTAAAGTTGAATGGGAGCCATTGAAAATTTTCCACTCTCGTTCTAAAGTTGACGTTGAGCATGTGGGGCGAGTGGACGGCGACGTAGGAAGTGGACTGGCTGGCGTACCAAACATCACCAACCTTGTTGGTGTGTTGACGTCACCAAGTTCCGTGGTCTCATCACGAGGTATGTATTATATCCAAACCGTCCATCCACTCGGCAAGCTTGTCGTAAGGCTTGAACCTAAAAATAAAACAGATTCAAAGATCAAATGGACCCACTGCAAAAATAAGTGGAAATCGGATTTTAAGTTGAGTTACAGTAAACTCAGTTGAGCCGACCTTGAATGTATGTGGTCTGTTTACACCGTCCATCTGTTTTTCTATTTAAATTAAGGAGTTGAGTCCGAATTGAAGCATATCCAAAGATCAACTGGATCATACCACAGGAAACGTGGGGATAATGATTTCCACAGTTAAAACCTTTCTAAGTCCCACAGTGATGTTTGTTTGTCATCAACCAGTTCATATTTTCGTAAAGATATGGATGAATGGAAAACACAAAAATAAGCTTGATTCAAAACCTTTGTGACCCCCAAGATTTTTTCAACCTTAGACATTTAATTCAACTGTTTTCTGTGGTGGTCCATTAGATCATTACATGTACTTAATTTTTGGGGTAGACCCTTAAATTTATTTGGTAAAATTGATAGAAGGAACGGTTTAGATACATAATCATAGTGGACTTCACAAAGTTTACTCAGTACCATAAGCGCTAAGCGTAGTGAGTTGCTATCGGCCTCCGTAACCCACTTCGCGATCCGCCTCCAAATAAGTGAGGGATTGAAGTTCATGATATTTGTGTTTTCCACTTTTTCATGCTCATGACAAATAAAAATCAACGTGGCCTAGCAATTAAGGCCACTATTTCATTTGGTGTGGGTTACTTGAGCTTTGAAAATGACTATCTTTTTTGTTGCCATGTCCCAGAATGTTTTGGTAAAACGGATGGATGGCCAGGATATATCACATATATCTTGGTAGGGTGCTTAATACGCCCATGTTTTGAAACTCATTTACAGCCTATTTATAAAAGGAGTTTGAAAAATCAACGAGTACAATTTATTTCCCTCTCGCTCATCCGTCTCTCTCCGCGCGCCATCGTAACTTCTCGTGCCGCCGGCACATCCCGAAAGGAGCCGACGCGAAACGGCAGAAACGAACAGTGCTACGAACCGGATAGAGAGAGAGAGAGAGAGCAGCCGGACCGAGGACGGTGGGTAAGGAGAGATGGAGAGGGTTTCGGCAGCTTGCGCCATGGAATGGAGCATCGAGCTCGAAAAAGGCCTCCGATCGAAAAAGCCTGGTCTGTAATCTAAACACTCTCTAGTTCACTTGCAAATCTGACCGTCGATTCCTCCAACTTGTTGGAGATATAACTACTTAGTCGCCACGGAAAAATTCGATTATTCGTTCATCTATTTATTTGGGAACAGTTCTGTAGAGACTTGGGCGTGTGTGCAATGCATCAACAGTATAGGTGTCAGAAATTACTTCGATCCAGACCATCCAAATTGCTGGCCCTTTCTGGATAGAGCGTAGCCCCAAAAGTCTGAATGATTGGGCGGTCTCAAGCATTTGAACTTTTGACTATTTGATGACCACCAAGTGGATGGTGATGATCGCCTTTAGCAGTGTCGATCTTTGGGGCTGCAACATGCTCTGTGTACTCCGGATGTGTTGCTAGCCCTCGCGTTACAGCGTAGCAAACTCACAGCATAGTCTAGCTCTACATGAAGATGAACTGATAGTCCAAATTATTTAACTTTGCAAAGATTTCTGCTATAATTTTAGTGCAGTTTGAAGAGGCATTGTACAATGTTCAGAACGAATTAACTTTGTTTCCATTTGCTCCCGCACTCCAGTCCACATGGGTGGGGCCCACCGGCTTAGTGACTGCAAGGTTTATCTGGTGGGCTACACCATTTGTGCACAATGGACCAAAATCCACCTCCACTGAAAATCTCCAGCCATCTAATGGTGGAGTTTGTCCCACCACGTACGGACGATTGGTTACATACATGTATTTTACCATTCATTACAGGCAAAAAATTGGATTTCTAGGATTGTATGATGGGGTGGTTTATAACCCATCAGCGACTACTATGCATGGACTATTGGCTTTGATTCATCATCATCATCTAAGCCTTATCCCAGCTAATTGGGTGTAATCCTGTTATGCAATTCCACTCTATCAAGGATGAACTATTGGCTTTATTTAAAAAGAGGAAAATATATTACTAATATATATAGAGAGAGAGAGACCAAAGAGTTGTTGAAATCATTTGCTACTCTACCCACATGGATAAATGAAAATTTTAATCTAAAATGATGTCCCTAATTCCATTGAGAATATAAGCTAATGACTCTTCCACAATAACTAGCCTAGAGCAGGAAATGGTTGTTAGTATATTGTCAAGAACAAAGGCAATGGACTCTTCTACAATAACCAGCCTAGAGTTGGTTATGGCTGTTAGATGGATCTGCAAGAATCATTTTGATTGACCTCTTTTAGAAATGCCGTGTAATATCAGAAAATAACCAAAAATTTGATGTATGCATGCTAGGTTATGGTTATTTTGGGTATGAGAAATGCTATTATGATGCACATTGCATAAAGGTTCCACATAGCAGATCCCTACCATACACTTGTCTAATGTGCATATTGATCAGGATCATTGATCCGGTAGAGGCCACCATGTTGAGAAATTACCTGAAGATTATGGTGACTGGGTAATTTAACCATCAAACGGTTGCGATTTTGCCTTCCGAATGTGGACTGAGGCTGCTGCCTCGATTTTTGGCTGCCAATACATCCACAATATAGCCTGCCAAGTCAATAGCAGTGACCACCATAGATGTGTGCCAGGGGTACTCTAGGATTGTTTTGTTCATTTCACCATGCAAGAATTCCTTTTGGGGCTAACATGTTTTCTAAGGTTTTTTAGTTTCTCTTTTCTCTGTCTTGTTTAATACTGTAGAAAAGATTATGAAATTATGATCCAAGTTTACTGTTCAACTTTAACCTCTTATGCTAGTTCCTCGATGCAAGTGAAGGTTTTTGATCAATGAACACAATTTACATTATAAGGACGCTCCATTTTCTTAAAATTTTCATGTTTGATAGCCATGCTTGATCTGCTGTTGACATGTTGACACTTATGTTTGGAGAGGCCTTCAGTTGTTTCTTCATGTATTTTTAGCGTTGCTTATACTTTTTATGTCGTTCTTAGCGTATTTTTAGTTGATTGTATTTTACGGAAAGTTGAGGGTGTGTTTTGATGCACCAAAATTTCATGAAAATTTGCACCCAAGTAGACTGGTTAATCATGAAATTTCCTGATATTTGGTGCAGCAAAATGCATCCTTATGCATATATTAAGTATAATTAATTAAACTTTTTTAGTTGTCATCGTCGTCATCATCATTATCATCATCCAAGCCTTTCTGCTACCAATTTTGGTTTGGCTCCTAAATGGTAGACTGACAAAGATTCTACTATCAGCTGCGAGCAGACAACAACTTACCCTTTTTTACATGGGCTCTTGGAAGTGGGAACCAGCCATGGCCCATGGCAGAAGCCCACATTGACACCATTTACATGCTAACTCAGTTCCATCCATTGTTCGTAGTATCCACTATACTATCGAAATATCCCTGATATTATCCGTATCTCCAGCTCAGCGATACCGACAACATTGGTAGCAATATTGACAACACTGGCAGTTTTAGAAATTCTAGGTATCAGCTATGTATCACAAAGTCTCGCCAATCTATTGATATCACCAATGTATCACTAATATTTTCAACCGTGTAAATTCTAGTTGTTGCTTGCGTTGTCAATGTATTGATATCGCCAATATTTTCAGCTGTGTAAATTCCAGGTGCTGCTTGTATTGTGTATCGGCAATATTTTGATAATATCACCAATGTATCGATACCACAAAAAAATTGTTTGTTTAAAAAAATTTCATTTCAATTTTTTTTTTTTTTTTTTTTTTTTTAAAAAAAAAAAAAATTTTATTTTTAAATTTTAAATTTTTTTTTTTAAAAATAAAATTTATGGGAGCATATTGTTGTATGCAGTGCTCAAATTGTCAATGATAATATTGATCGTATTACAATATTATTGTTATTGCAACATGGGCGATGTCAGGATCACAATCTTTTGTTTCCTTTCTAGTTGTCAATTTCCTGACAAAATATCGTATGTTGTCAATATTCTGAAGTATCGATGGATGTTTGGATGGTTGGACTGGTTTCTTATGACAACACATGCTTTTAGGCCCCCATTAAATGGAAACTTATTACGTATGCATTCTTTTTACAAATTTTTAAAATTTTTTAATTCTTAAATATGCAAATATGTGTGTTTTAGCATCTCCTGAAGTTTCACTGAAAAATTCCACCGTTTTCCCCATGTTTCCCCACATTTCTGGTTATCGGCGACATCGATATTGTTTCTGTAACCCTGACTAGCAAAACTTGTACAATACCAATACTTTGAACACTGGTTCCACCCAATATTGACTCGCAAGCCGATTATTACATGCACACACGAGCACATACACCATAGAGGGCAATTGAATAGAGTAGGGTCATGGTCGGCATCTGCCAGGCAAACCGCTAAGCACAAAACACCCATGACACATATGAAGGGTCACTCTTGAGTAGTTAGCTTCACAAAATAGTAGGGCTCCCATTGATACATGATCACCACACCACTTACATGTCACCACACTCATGCACCACTCTGCACCTTAGTATGAGTGTTGTGTGCAATCTGCAAGGGGGAATTTGCAGACATTTGATTTCTAGAGCATGCATACTAGATGAGCCTGGCTTTCTTTATGCCCTTTTGGCTTGAATAATATCAGTTTCTTTCAAAAAAAAAAAAAAAAAAAAAAAAAAAAAAAAAAAAAAGAGAGAAGAAAAGAAAAGAAAGAAAAATACTGGATGAACCAGCTGAGGACACTTAACCATCTAGCTATAACCATAATTGATCTAAAGAGCCATTACAGTTTCACCTGAATTAGTCCATAATTACATATGCATGGCTCAATATTCTAGACATTTTTGTTGATATTTCTCCCTATTAACTTGTTTTTTCCTATGGTTTCAGGTCAACCCATTGACGCTGTGTTACAGATTGGGCCTAAACTCCAACAATGGAGCAGGGAGCCAACCATTTCGATGGCAATATCAAACATGTTTGGTTTAGTCCAGGGAGAAGATAGGTTGTTTGCAAATGCGATTCTTCTTAGGCTTGCAGATGCATTTAGGTCTGGGGACAACCATATGAGGGCCTGTGTTTTAAAGGTTTTTCTTTTGGAGTCGAAAAACCGTAGCAAGAAGGGTAAACTATACAATGGCATTCTGGCCAAGGAGAGGGTACCTAACTATATAGAACTACTGAAACGAGTAAAGATAGTTTTTGACACGGGTGATGTCAAATCAAGAGCATTAGCTTTACGCCTCCTTGGTTGTTGGGCTGATCTTGCAAAGGATAGTGCCGAAATACGCCATATGATTCTGTCAACTCTGGAGTCACGCCACCTTTTGGAGGTGAGGTTAGTACTTCTTTCCAGCATCAGCACTTTTTTTTTCCTCTTCCCACAGTGATCTATTCCTAATTTAATATACTGTGTGCTTAATACAAGTGTCCTTTCTTGAAGTATATATAATTTTCATAAAAACAAATGCATGTTTTTGCAGTAAAGTGAGATGATAATTCCATTTAAAAGAAGTGAAATGATGATTAGTTATAATACACATTTTTTTAGTAGTTATAATGCACCCTCCTTAAAGGAAATTGATATTCCGTCTTCTCCTTTTGATGCCTACAATCTTTTCTACTTTTTGCTATTATAACACAAACTTGCCAATACCAAAAGTGGCAATGAGCCTATGTATAATAACATAGTTTAAATATCATTTTCTAAAACCGAAATGACATTATTGAAATGGATTTTTGGAATTTGATTGCATTTAAAAATTATGTATATTTTTTGAAAGGCGAATTAAGAGGTCCGTTGCATTTGAAAGTTAAATGCTGCATCTTGTTTAAGTTGGCTAATGTTTTTTTAATTTTTTCTCTTCCTTCCGCACCTGTGAAGTGTCAGATGATATGTTAATTTAACAGGACTAATCAATATTTAAAGAGGTGATTTGTTGTCCTTATTTCATTTGGCAGGTAAAAGCATCATTATTTGCTGCTGGTTGCTTTTGTGAGTTATCAGAGGACTTTGCATGCATCATTCTAGAGATGCTGATTAATATGGTAACCTCACAAAGAGCACCTGGTGATGTGAAGCTGGCGGCTGCACGTGCTTTTGCTAAAATGAGGTGCTCATCTTTAATTGCATGTAGAGCTTACAAGGTGCTGTGTTTCTTTCCCCATCTCATATTTAGATAAACATGACATGAACTACTGTTTGTATCTTGATGGAAAATATTCTAACTACAGTGAAAGTATAGTTGCTAGCTTTGGAAATTTGGATAATCATTGTTAAAGTTCCTTTTTAGCAACAATATGTTGTTTCCTAGGAATATACTCATATACTTTCATATGCTTAGGGTACCTGTTGTTGTAGGAATACTTCAAACCAGACAAAAGCTGCAAGTGAACGTACCAAATGGAGATCCAAACACCTAGAACATAGCAGTGAATTGAAATAAAACTAAAACAAAGGACTATTGGCTGGGCTCAAACAGTCCACTAGTCTAAAAACTAGCATCCATGATTACCATGAATTAATTCATGGAAGAAAACATCAAGAACTCTATTTAATTAAATCAGAGTTGTCTTTCCTGTTTGTGAGTGCTGCAGTTTTTTATAGACTGCATACCGAATATTCTGGGTCTTTCCTGTTGTATGCTGTTGCAAGCAGAAAATCTCTGAAACTACCATTAAGAAAATCAAAACAGAGAAATAATACTAAAGGAGCTTTGTTAAGCGCACATGCTTGTGCAATAAAGCTAATGTACATGCCACACATGTGGCAGCATGGCACATGGGTGTGAGATCCAATCCATCCATCATGTTGGTCCGACCTTGTACATGCTTCCCAAAAGTATGTCTGGTCCACTCAGCCTGTTTGGCCTCAATATTGGAAAAAAGGTGAGTGAGTTAGCAAACTTCAGCTAAGTTTTTCAGAGATGTACATTTGTTTTGCTAACTGTGGCCTACCTGAACGGATCAACATGACTCTTGGGCGAGGGCATCAATATAGTGTTGCTGTTCTGATGGGTGGATTGGATCTCGGGCCTATTGTGCTGTGCTGGCACATGTTGGGCTTGTACATGAGCTTTATTGCACACTCATGTGGGCCTAGCAAAGCTCATGGTAGAGATATCTATCACTGAACAAAGACTGCATGTCTATTTCCATTATAGGCTATATACACAGCTGTATGGATCTACAAGACCGTAAGGCATTGTTTTATCTTCCCAAATTTACCAACAGCTGCTGCTCTTGTCCCATATAGCATTTTCTGCCTGTCAAGAAACACATCTCCAACAGTTATAGACCCTTTCACATTTAGATTGTGTGTTTGCCCAGAGAGCTGCGCATGACCATTTATACTTCCAAAAAGATCTCTGGAGGGCTGGATTGTTGCATATGGGTGTTTTATATATTCTGGATTCTAGAATAGAATGCCATGGCTGAACAGTATAATATAAATTGCAGGGGAGGGTGTATGATACTCCGATTCAACCTGTGGGGCCTACAATCCAATAGGACACCCCACTAATGGCTGTTCCTGCATGCATATGTCAATTGGATTCCTGAGACCTCATTTGTACATGGGGTCACATTTTACCCAGCTGCATCACCCGTATTATACAGTGCCGATATTAGTATTTGGTAATGGCTACTACATGGATAGTCTTTAGTTGTAACCTGTAAGATAAAAGTTTTGGTCTCCTATTGTAGCAGGCTTGTTATTAGCTATACTTCTTGTGAATTGTGATGGTATCAAGCTTGTTCCTCGTTGTTTTCCAAGGCAAACGTCTCTTCCACCATCACTGCTTCCCAGTTGGGATCAGCCAGAGCATTTGCAACCTTAGTTTGAAAAGGAATAGGGGATATTGAGGAGGAAGAACGAGAGAGTAAGAATGGAAATAAAGGAGAGCACAGGAAAGAGACTAAGAAACTCTCTGATACCATGATAATAGAGAAAGAAAGGAGAACAAATGGAGAGGACTTGTTGTATCTCTCCCCATAATGATGCTGTATTTATAATATTTCAATATTACAAGTGATTAGCTAGAATTAATTAAATGCAATGAAATAAATAAAAAAGATTTATTCTCTAGAATTGTGCTCTGCACATACACAAGACTGCACACTAGTAGTATGGTGGTCTGCATGTACTCAAAAGACTGTATAGACTAACGATCATGGTATTAAATTATTAAACTATTAGGGGAGGTACAAGTATTCATGTCCTATGGTATCAGGAGCCAGTCATTGATGTTCATATCTTGGTATTGTAGGACCTTTCACACTTCATCATTATCCTCTAAGCATTATCCCAAATTGGGTTCGGCTGATGTTTCACACTTCTAGTTTAAAATAAAGGTACACGAGTTGTACTTTGCATGCTTTGTAGCACCCATTTAATTTTATTTTATGGCAATCATAGATTTTTGTGCTGCGATTTCTCTTGAAAGCAGCATGTTCCAGCATACTAGGTTTACCCAGGAGTGATTCCAGAGGATCCAGTGTATGTGTGAAGGGCCTAAATGCAATTACAACTCTCTGAGCTGATTTTGAGATGGTGCCAAGAGTGCACTGATTTGAAAAAGCTTGGAATTGCTTAATATTAAGAAAACTTGCCTAATCTATTGTTGTCATGACAATGTATTACATTGATTAGTCGTTGAACATCAGCAATTTTCAGAAGGTCTCAATAGCTTGGCTTCTGTTTTTATTTTTTATTTCTTATGGCAAGATCCCCATAACAAGAAGGCCAAGGCACGGGTTTGTTGAAGGTAGGGGCTCCAAGCCTCCAACCTAGGATGATTCCACTTTTCCATGCTCAGAATCAGAAGTTGGATTTACACAATATACCGAATGTGGGAGATCTCTTATGAGGGAAGAGCTCTAAAGAGCTGCAGGCTCTGTAATGCAACCTATTAAAAAAAGCAGATTGTAGATATTTGATTCACTTATACTTTATATACACAGGTCCTGTTTTGGATACCAACAACCATTTGGGAGTATATCTATTCTGTACAAAATATAGAATGGAGCATGCTGGCTAATGGTCACTAAAGATCTGCTTTCCTGCTTAATGTAGTCTGCTTGCCATGGGGTCAATTGTAGTAACTTAAAAGAGAGTCATTGTAGTGATTGAGGATTGAGGTCTTAGTGGGGTTTAAACAGAATTTACTAATTTTTAAAACTTTCAAGAAATTGTGCGTAGTGTTAGTCATTCTAGAGTAGCTTTGTTTTAAACTCAACGGTCTTAGTTTCTTGGATAAAAAGTATTTAGTGAAGAGTTGAAAGTTTCTGGGACAGTTGGTAGTGCCCCAGGTAATTATTCCTTTAGTGCAGTGTACACCAACAATCTTCTCCATCCATGCAAAACGATTGGTTAGTTGCTCATCGAATATGTCTAGCTTGGCTGCCATCAGAGGCTACTGTCTCTAGGTATCACTCCTATCTTGCAAAGGACCCGCTAAAGCAACCATATGTTTATGTCAGATAATATTTCTTTTTTCATAGCCATTTTTGGAACAATGCGAGTTTACAGATGACCACCCTGGTGTTCATCTTGCAGAGTTTTGCTAAGCCCATGAGCACCTCTCTTCATGTGGCCAAGCGCTGATGACACATGTGGGACATCTGAGCCATGCATTAGGTGGGTCCGATTGTGCAAATGACATGTCCCAACATTGAGACCAGTGCACTATTAGGCAGCCGATATGTGTAGTTGATTATTTACCATTGGCAATTTCTTCTTGAACTGTTCATTGTTTTTGTACATGCCTGGAACTCCTGATGAGTTGACCAGTCTGATTTTGAGCCAGGACATCTACATGGTGGGGGGTCTGCTTGATCTTGGCTTGGATGTTCCACACATGTCACTGCATGTAGAGGTGCTTGGAGTTGTGCATGTGGGCTTATCAAAGCCCCATCTCCTATTTATCTTATTTTCTTAGGGTTCTGTTAAATTCAAACAAAAATAATTCATTGTCGAACACATATTCAATGTCCAAAGCAGTAAAATTTAAACTTAATGTTGTAGTTGTCCACTTTATGTTCCTTTTAGATACATTTTTGCATGCAGTTGTTATATTTGTTGTCTCTAGTCATGTTATATTATAATTTTATTTTATTTTTTATTTTTTCTATTTTCTTATTTTATATAATCATCCACTGTTGTTCCCTTTCAGGCCTGTAAGAAGCTGGTGCTAGCCTCTTCACCGGAAGAATTTGTAGCCGAGATGCTGTTGTCGCTATCAAAACTCTCTTTCAAGTCCATGCTATTGATTCATGAGCAGGTATCAGTTCTGTCCATTTTTTTGCAAAGAATCAGCACTCATGTCATGGTTTTCACTTATTTATAATGTAGACATGTTCTATTTGATACAGAATGAGACGATCCGCAATGGGACTCGCTTAATCTGTGGTTCTTTAAGGAGTGCCTTTGGTTCCCATTAAGATATGTGTTCCACATTCTATGGGAGTCTTATTTTCATTTTCCAAAGCAGAAGTATTGAATGAATCCCAATGTGGAGATAGGGCTAGACTATTATCTTAATTTCGTGTTCCAAAGCAAAAGTATTGAATGAATCCCAGTGTGGAGATAGGGCTAGACTATTATTATATCGGACGATACATTTTGTTTTCTAGGATGGTTGATATGTTTCTTGGATTGTGATATTTAATGCAAAACTAGAAAAGTCCGATCATCGTTTTTGTCCTCGAACTTATATGGCATATATTTTTGAAGAGTTCGTCGTCAACTTTGCTAATCCACCTATAACCTTACTGATCATCTACCAGTGGGCATCTTAGATTCGTCCTTTTCTTGGTTTTGTTCACAACACGATACACCTCCAATTAGATCACGAACACCCTACATGTCACGGGGCTGGGATTGTCACCAGATCTTCAACTTTCTTACCCAAAGCTGTGTATTATCTTTCAGAAAGTTCCTCTCTATAATCTTTTTTTATTTTTAATTTCTAAAAAATTAAAATTCTAATAGGAAAGTTTCGAGCATTGATGTTTAGAAACTTTTGTTTACACAGGCTTTCATTCAATATGTTGTTCTGGATGCAGGTAGACCTGCTCTTATCATTTATTGGCTGTCAATCTGCTTCTCTTGTGCCTACTGCACTGAAATGTCTGCATTTCCTCTCAGAGGGAGTCTGTTGTTCTCCCATCAATGTGAATGTACTAACAACACTTTCCAAAATGCTAGATAATGACAACTTTTCACTGGATTCGCAGTGTGAAGGTTTACGGATTTTGCATAAGGTAAATGTCATTCTGCTCCCATTCTCTACTTGATGAATATTTAAAAAGTCACTCCACTTGTAAAGTATGAATTTATGTCATATTTTTCTCTTGTTTTGTAGTAATTCCACACTTCTAGCTTTAGAATAGTTCTGCTTGTCTATCTACATTTTCTATATCTTACACTTTTATGAACTGATAACTAATAATATATAGACGTTTGCTTATTCAAAACGCATGTACAGGCAGCCCTGCGTTGTTTGTGCTGCTACATTTGCTTGCGTGGAAGACATGCGGAACATCTGAGCTGTCCATCACGTGGGTCCCACCATGTAGATGCTCAGGCTCAAAAAGTCAGACTGGTACACTCAGCAGGTGGACCATGTATTTAAAACAAATAGATGGCAACAAGAACCAAGCCAAGTTTTTTAAGTAGTCCATTTGTTTCATGCATTGTAATCCACTTGATGAGTTGATCTACCTCATTTTGGGCCAGGGACTGCCAAGTTCAATACCAACATATTCTTCTGTTTTGTGATGTACCATGTGATTATTGTACTCTTAAAGTCGCTGACTGTATTCATGGGGATTTGCAGATATCTCGTACTCTACCAAGTCTTCCTGACATGGATACACAGGAATTCGTTAAGATGATATTAATTGTTGAGAGTGCTGCCAAATCTCCCATCGTTTCCAAGAAATCCTCAGCTCTCAGTCTGCTTGTAGATATATCATGCATCGTCAAGAGGATGCCGAGAGGGCATTGGTGCCACAGTCTTGAACAGTTGTCGGTTCCACACGGACATCCTGAAGACAGTATGCGAACTGTAGCTTCGGAGTCTGATGCAGATGGCCTGGGACCTCTCCCACAGCGCATTGCCCTTTTAGTAATAGATGAGGTCATCTCGCTGGCAAAACAAGTGCATGGTGGGTCCCATGTAGAAGGGTCAGTACATACACCGACACAAACCCCTGATGTTGCCGCCATCTCTAAGGGGAAACAAGAATGCCAGTACTTGCTCAACCATCTTCTTTGTCTCGTTGGAGAATATCCTACATTGGGTCTCATGATTCTGGATAGTGTCCGATGCTCAATAGAACCGCTGGTGCATACGTGCACTGCTTTCAATGTCGAACCTGATGGTGCTCATGGAGAAGTCTCTGAAATGGACATAGATGCTGAAAAACCAAGTTCTTCTTGTCATGGGTTCATGGGATCTGAAGGCAAAGAGTGGGATCCTACTGTTTCAGACCTTATACTGCACCTATGCAGGTTTGTTGGAGCTTTCCTGGAAACACTTGATGAAGCTGATGCAATTACTAGTGAAATTTATAACTTGGTGAAGCTTTTGGTTGAATGCATGCAAAAGACTGGCTTTTTTTACCACAACATGTGCATGCTTTTCTCACTTCTCTTGAATTCTCGCCTCATGTGGCATTGCTCTGGAAGCAAGAATGGCACGACTGGCAACAGAAGCAAAGACTTGAATGAACTAGAGCTAGTTGCTTGCTCAAGCAAATCTCACTATGATTGTTGGGAGGATCATGAACAGGTGACACTTGAGTTTGCAAAGAAGATGATAGCGGAGAGTAATTTTTGGGCTGCGTACAAGGCTGGAAAGTATGCTGCTTGTCAGGATGCGTGGTTTGTGGCTATGTTTACATTTAGGCTATTAATAAAACAAGCAAAATCAGATCCCTGTCGTCACTGGTTAGAGTCTCTGGCTCTATTTTCTGGTGCTGAAAGTGAAATCCGATTAGTGCTTTTTCCGAGACAAGGGATCCAGTTAATCAGTGGGTTACAGGTGAATGGTGATGGGGGTGTAGGGGAAGTTGGTCCAGGCGATTTAGAAAGTGCTGATTTGTGTAACTTTCGGGAAAAGCTTGTCACCGCTTATAACAGAGTTCGCTCTGCTGAAAAAACGTTGGTTGCTGCTGTCTCTGTGGATCAACCCTTTTATTTTCAGAGGTGGTTTTTGAGTCTTAGAGCTAAAGTTCTCGAAACTGTCTTAGATCTACTTGGGCTCTTGAGTTCCATCAAAAGTACTGATGAGGGCATAAATGAAGATGGTTGGGTTGAAGAATGTGCTCGGATTCGCTTTCCAATACATAAACAACATATGCATTCGTTAAAGTACAATTTGACTCATATTTCTATTCGACTGAAGAGATTAGCAAAAGAGTTTGATCTTCTCGCGACATCTTTCATAGGCATTGATTACAAAAGCTTTAGAAGCATCTCGAGGCTTGCACTCAACTGTTCATTTCTGGCCTTCTGTGCCGGCTTTGCTATATACTTCAGGAATCAACCTGGCCACAACAGCATCATAACCTGCATTCTAGAAAAGTCAGAAAAGTTTTCACCTTCGATGTTGATACAGGATCTTATTGAGCGCTTGTGGCATATAGACAGCAAGACCAGTACAGATCTCCAGCTGTTTCTGAGTAGTATGGGTGAGCCAAGTAGTTACCTACAGTCAAGAACGCAGATATCTAGCTGTGGCCATAAAGAGAGAGCTACTTTGATGGTTTGTAGGGTTGCTGTATCATCCGTTCTCCGCATGCAAGAAGAGGCGAAGGGAGTGCAAAATGAGGAGGATCTATGCCGACTTTTCCAGGCAGGGCTGCAACTTCTTTCTGACATAGTAAGGAAATGGATGTACATACCTTTCCTGATGCCCCGATATTTCTTTAGAGTAAGGTATGTAAACTAACTCAAATCTCCTTTTTGGATTTAGACAGGGAGCTAATTCAACTCTATGTTATAACCGTAAGCTATGATGGTACCGGGCAGATTTAGGGTCCACAGTGTATCATATCCAACCCATCTGTTGAATGCATCCCTCGGGTTACTCCCAGGGCCCAGAAATCAGCTCGATCCAAAACTTTGGTGGGCCATAACATAGGGAACAAGGCGTGAGGGGATGCTTACCCTTGATTCTCACCGGGGTCCACCTGACTTGTTGAACAACCTTATTTTATTTTATTTTTGTCCTGGCCTTTCAACCAGGGCATATGAAGGGTCTGGATGGCCTGGATTTTGTATACACAACATGGTGGGCCCCTCAACAAATCAAGGGTAGGCGTCCCCTCTTAACCTGTCCCCTGTTCCGGGCTTGTGGACAGCTCTTTTAATCAGAACATTTAAATGGTTGATTGTCTTGCAGATACGATTGATCTGTGAATTTTATTTCGTCAGACTTGGAATCTGCTCATGATTGTCTTGCAGATACGATTGATCTGTAGTTTTTTTATATGATTTCCACTCAGATTTATAGCATGCATGTACTCTTGTTTTTCTACATGGAGATTTTGATGATAGTGGATATACATAGCTAGAGAAATGCCAAAGAGATCCATGCAAAGAGGATCGAAGGTTTTCTTCACAGAACTGGCCAAGCATCTGGCCCAAAAATGAGGTTATTCCACCACTCATCAGCTGGGCCCCACATGCGTTGAGTATAGAGTCTATGGACTTGTAATTGTTTTCTTCTAACTGTACATCTTTCTCATACAAGCCTGGCCTACCTGCTGACTTTGGGCCAGGGCATTTTTGGGGTGGGCACCACCTGATAAATGGCCAGGTTCTTACACATTGTAGTCACATTGGCATGGGTACCATGATGAAAGTCTTGACTCTTGATTGCTCTTCGCTGGCAATCTTAGCATTTCTCACGCACTATTTCCAGGTATTTCCATGCTCGAACCCAAGTTCTGGATGGTTCACTTTCTCACTTTGTGAAGAATGATTCAACACTAAATGCAGATTATTTAATCAAAATCAGATCACAGGCATGATTGATGTGTACACCAGTTATATACTGGAATTATACAACAATATGTTAGGCAATGTGATTTTGAAGATTGGTTATTTTATTAGGACCTGAAGCATCAAGGGATCGCTAGATTCTAGGCTGGGAACAACACCCTCTAGTTCTGCACGGTCAGGTAACTGACCTGCTCCATCCTGTGTGTGATGAGTCTGATGACTAGTGTCCATTAACAGCATTTGTTTACATTGTAATTCAACATCTGAGATATCCACGGCCTACCCACCATAGAATGTCTGTTTGCCTGTTTGGATCAAAATGGCAATTAGGGTGAATTCAAACATGCTCTTATACAAGTCCAGCATTATAGGATTGGAGCTTGACTTGGCATGCTAGGAGCTAGGCCAAGTTAATCAATCAGCTAAGTTCAATGTCCATTCGCGAGTTTTTGAATGTTGCTTGGTCCTATGCATGTCCTTGTAAATGAGGCTGGATACAGTATGCATCCAGTGCTGTTTGGTAAAATGGTGAAGAGTGTGTCAATCAATCCAAATTGACCAACTCATGGATGTCCCAGTGGCAAGAAATTGGACTTTTTATCTGTTTCTGAAAAATTGATCCTTCTTTTTTTTTTTTTTTTCTGGGAAATTCCTCTAAACGTTTGTTGACTTTCCAAAATGGGTGATGAACTTCAAGACAGTGAGATTTTTGGGCCAAGGCTCATGCAACAGTTGGTCCACTAATTAAATGGTCCAGACTCCAGATACAACATCAAAAGCGCACCAATCAAGGGTTTGTGGGGTTGATGTGGTTCACTATATGTTACTGGATGGGCACACACCCAATCCTTGATACTTTCCATGACCCAGACATTCCATTCCTATCAGAATATCTTGTCGTAATCATTGCTAGTGTCTCTGTGAGAGTGCAAATTAAAATAAGATAAACTAAAAGAATGTTGTTTTTCAAACTTTAAATGGCGTCGAAGATAAATGAATTTGGTGACATGTTATCATTTTAAAACATCTCGGCAGTGTGCCTTAGTTAAAACTCTGCATTTCTATCTATGCTAAAGTTAAGGTCCTGATGGGATCTTCGCCATTTCCTATTTCCTCAACATGCAATGTACCATTAAGTCATTTCACAAGCGGTTCTTCCCTAACCATATCATGCGTTTGATCTTTGATTTTCTTTCAGGCCCTGCATCGGTGCCGAGCTCTTTGCTTTCAATGCAGATACACGGAACTCTGGCAGGATCTCCATCTCCCGCGGCTTCCACCTCTCCCTGAATCTCTGCGTCCAAATGAAAAACACGTCACCCAAGTCTCAAATTCATGTCTCTAAGCTGTACTGCATTGTTGCAGTCAAGGCATCGGACCGTCTACCCGAAGCAAATGGAGAAAGAAAGGAACAGACCCAGTTGGACTTACAGCCTTGGAACACGGACGAAATGGTGGATTTGAATGAGGAGTTGCTGCTTTATATGAGGGAGGATGGCGGAAGAATGCATCATGGGGTTGGCGGTGATGATGGTCTGGTGAAGGCTTTTGTGGGTTTTGAAGCAAATGAGAGGGGGCAAGGATTTTCAACGTGCTTGCTTGATGTATCTGCTTTTCTGGAGGGTTGCTACCAAATCATATGGCAGAGCTGTTGCATTGACAGCAAAGGCTCTTGTTGGAGTCTATTGCCTTTGAATGCTGGTCCTGTATTTTGCATTAAGAAGACAGCAGCATGATTATCTTAACTCAATACCATGTTGTGTTTTAGCATGTTTGTGTTTGGAAGTTACCCCACACTGATATTTGCCCGGATATCCTGGGGTCGCTTGGGTATTGAATTCACTGAGCATTGAAGTGGGGTGGAGTATGGAATCTGGTCTGATAGTTTCCGCTTGTCTGTGGCCAAAAAAAAGAAAAAGAAAAGAAAAAGAAGAAGAAGTGGAAATGTACGTTTTTAATTCAGTTTCGATTACAGGAACACTAAAAATTCAGAATGAAAAGTTCCGGGTTTAATACGGTTTGGACTAAAACACATAGTGAAAGGAGAAGGGATATATATATATATATATATATATATATATGCATGGTGGGCCATTGGCCATGGCTTGTACGGACTTGGATTCGGTAGCGATCCATCCAGCACTGGTATTGGGGGCCTGACAATGATGTATATGTCTTATCCATGCCATCCATCCATCTTTCCAGATCGTTTGAGGGCATGACCCCAAAACATGAAGCAGATCCAAATCTGAGGTGGACCACACGACAGGAAACAGTTGATTGAGTGTCCACCACTAAAACCTTCCTGAGGGCCACAAGTTTTGGATGTAGCTGATATATGTTTTTTTTTTTCCCTTCATTGAGGTCTGTGTGACCTAATCATCAACAGGTTTGATGGTAAATAAACATTACAGTGGGCCCTAGGAAAATTTTAATGGTGGGTGTTCAATCATATCACAAAATACCTGTGGTGTGCTCTACCTGAGATTTGGATCTGCCTCATTTTTGGGCTCTTGGCCTCAAATAATGATCCAAAATGATAGACTGTGTGGATAAAACACACATCATGGTGGGTCCACAGCTTTTCCATCACCAATCATACCAAGATCTCAGTACTTGAGGGGTCACTAACGAATCCGAATACGGCATGTAAATGGTGAGGGCAGAATGCATGTGGCCCACCTGAAGCCATAGGCCATGGCATTTAGATGGTGAGGGTAATATGATGAGAAGCCCGGATCCCTCACACATGCCAGGTGTGATTCCATTGCGAAAGTAGCTTCGCATTTTCCATGTGTGAGCGTCATGTACCAACGCGCATTTTAGCGACTCCAGTGCTTGCTAAGCCTTACCCCTCTACTGCCCCATCCGAGCCGTGCATCAAGAGGGTCCCACTCTTGATAACCTGAACCAAAAATCAGGCGGGTCAATGGATTGTGTGGACCATTCGATTGGATAAGTGGATCATACTGACCCTTCTGCCACATCATCTCCACATGGCCCACCTCATGTGAGTTCTGGTGTCCCAAATGAGTTGAGGGGACTAATTTTTGAGTAATTGCACGTATTCACTGCGGCGAAGCTGCTGAATGCCCGTTACCTGTAGGCACATGAGAATCGGGAAGAGGGGGCAAATTAAAAAAAATAAAAATAAATAAAAATAAAAATAATCTGTAATTGTTCAGTGCTGGGCCCGCCTGTTGAACGGATCGGATCAAGTAAACGAGATGGGAAGAAATAGAAAAAAAATTTGGACCATTTCTCGATTTGTGCGTGTCATCCTTGCGCAGGGGCCATGCTAATCTTCTCTGTATCGTTCCAATTTTATCGGATGTCTCCGAAGAGACAATATGATACGTTTCTCGAGAATATAAAAGGAGTCTTGCTTAGAAGATCAATCCGATGTGGGACTTTCTTCCAGTCCTCCCAGCGACACGACCCAACAGCCCTTTAGCATCTGCAGCCCCTTCGACACGACCCCACATGCCAAGTCACAGGACATCCTATCCGTCTATCGCGTGGGACCGATGGCACAAAAGATCGTCTGGCAAAAAAACTGTGAGCTATTAACAAGGTCGGTGGTCTATCTCGTCTCACGCATGGGGCTTCTCTCATTGTTGGCAAGTCCGAGTTTTTGGCTGGATCATCTGTGCGGTGGTCCCATCTGCTAGACGGTTCTGATGCCATGCACACGTGAGAGGTTGGCGAGTGACGGCTGCCGGCGAGGAAAACCACTGGAACCCCACCAGAGAGAGAAACAGAGAGAGAGAGAGAGATGGCCAGATCATACATAGGGCGGTCCCATCTGATAGGTGGTTCTGATGTCAGACATACCTGACCACGTGGCACGAGGTGCCTGTTAGAATGAATGAGTCCGGATCCTCTGTTACCCGGTCAACAGAGAATTCCTAATACCCTAAAATTCATTGGTCCACGTCAACACTCACTGAAAAAATAAAAATTAAAATTAAAAAAAGCTTCGGACGCCAAACCACTAAATCCTGTTGACCCGATAACAGAGGATCCCGACTCATGAATGAAACCACTTTCCTACCCCTTTCCCTCTTTGCAGTAGAGACAGTTGGCCAGATCAGCTATAGAGCGGTCCCATCCGAGGCAAGATGGTGCGGCACTTACCGTGGGGCCACCTTGATGTATGTATTTTGTATCCATGCCTTCCATCCGTTTTACTAAATCATTTTATGTCATTATAAAAAAATTTGAAAAAGTTCCAAATCTCAGATGACCATACTGTTGGAAACAGTGTTGATTGAAGGCCCTACGGTTAGAATTTCTTAGGGCGTACCTTAATTTTTTGGTAGTGCTTATTTTCCATCCAATTTGTTGAGAAGGTCACATGGGACTGGATGAAGGGAAAAAACAAATACCAGCTTCATCCAAAACTTTTGTGGCGGCTAATGATCAATCACCGCTGTTTCTTATGGTATGGTCCACCTGGATAATTGGGTCCGGCTTCATTTTTGGGACTAGAGTTTTAGATCAAGCTGATATTCATGTTTTTGCTTCATCCAGGTCCATGTGTGACCTAATCAACAGGTTGGATGGCAAATAAACATTACAGTGGGCTCTAGGATTTTTTTTTTAATGATAGACGTTAAATCACCATTGTTTTCTTGTTGTGTGGTCCACCTGAGATTTTTATCCTCCTCAATCTTGGGATTGTAATCTAAATTAATGATCCAAAATGGACGTACGGTGTTGATGGAACAGACACATCATTGTGGGGCCCACAGAGCACCATACACGTCACTACAGGAGTGTAAGTATGCGATCCGTGTGCCCTTTCCCCTCCTCCACAGAGAGAGAGAGAGAGAGAGAGAGAGAGAGAGAGAGAGAGAGAGAGAGAGAGAGAGAGAGAGAGAGAGAGAGAGAGAGAGAGAGGATTTAGGATTTTTTTGCCTCTGATTTTAGGTTTTATTTTTTAGTCTTTTGATTCTTTTTTCTGCTTAATTTCTAGAATTGGAGTCCTATTCGCACATTTTTGTTATGTGATTTTCTTGATTAATGTAATTTACAATGCTCAGCAATTGAAAGTTATTTTAGGATATGTTTGGATGCCTGTAACTTTTTTAAGTTGTAAAAGTAAATTACCGGTAATTTTATTTGGAAGTAAGTTGTAACTTACTTACGGATAACTTTGTTTTTGTGTTTGGATAACTTGTAGCTTTGTTACAGGTAATAAGTTTTGGATATTTACACTAGATTGAGTTGAAATAAAGAATCGTTGAAAAATCAAATTGACATATAAAAAAATGGAATAAAATTATTTCACTTTATTAAGCCTATGTAAATGAATAATTTAACTGATTTTTAGGCTAAACTAATTAACATGTGGGCCATAAAAGTGGGCCAATGTTTTTGAAATACTTATAATGTGGGCAAAAAACTTGAAGTAAAATATCAAGCAAAAAATTTTCATTTTTTTCATAAAATATGCTTATAATGTTGTAAGGGAAAGAAAAACAAAAACAAATAACATCAAAGAATGGTTAAAAATCAAATTAATATTTGTTTTCCCTTCATCTAAGTCTATAGGATTCAATCTTTAAGTAGGACATAAAATAAATATTACAGTGGCCCTTAGGAGGTTTTTAATCATGAACATTCAATCATTACAATTTTCCTATGGTATGATCCATGTAAGAGAGATATGCCTTATTTTCCTCATTTTGGGATCAAGCTTTAAAATGATATGAAAAAAAATAGATGAACGACATGGATAAAACACATGCAACATGGTGGGGCCTACAAAGCACCAACTTGTAGCGATCTAGTTATTGGCCAACGTCACTGACCAAATTGGAGTGGATCTATTGATGTGGGTGGGATCCCATATTGTGAAGCCCATTGTGATGTATTTTCCTTACATCTACGTCGTTTATTCGTGTTAAAAGCTCATTTTAGGGGACGCAGATTGCGTCCTACCCTCGCCGCTCTTTAGCCACGAATGAGCAATTTGTGGGTGGGCCACCATGATGTATATGTTTATCCATGCTATCCATACCATTTCTTTGATCAATTTAACCGTTGATCAGAAAAAATGAGGCATACCCTATGCTAAAGTGGATCACAATACAAATGATTATTGCATTTAATGCAACCCAAGCTTATTATTTGGCATGTTCCACTTGAGCATTGGATCTCCTCATTTCTGTGAACATATCTTAAAATATTCGGAGAGAAGGGATGGACATCGTGGATAAAATGATACATCATGGTGGGTAGAACTGCTGATTCGTGGCCAGAGATGGGCAAGGGCAGGATGCAATCCGCATCCAATTTTAGAACTAGATCCAAAAAATAAAAAGATCTCGATCTCAAGTAGACCGTAGTATAGAAAACAGTAGTAATTAACAATTAAAAACTTCTCATGAAAGTTTTGGATCAAGATGATGTTTGTGTGGTCTCTTCATAGGGTCTTCGTGACCTTTTCAACCGGTTGGAAGTCAAATAAATATTCCAATGAACCCATGAAGTTTTTAATGGTAGAAATTTGGTTAAGATTATTTCTTAAGGTGTGGCCCACTTGGGATTTGGATCAGCTTCATTTTTTGGATCATACCATAAAATGAGCTTTTGAATAGGGATGGATAGATGTAAGGAAAGTACATCAGGGTGGGCCCACAGTCAGGGATCCGAAGCCGCCCAGTGGGCCATACCCTAAAATGAGCTTTCAATATGGATGGACTGCGTGGATGTTAAGGAAAGTACATCACGGTGGGCCCGCAGTCAGAGAGTCCAAACGGACGCGGATTTCCTGCTAAAGTCTTCCGCACGAAGGATGCTGGGTGGCGCGCATAGATGTCTGTGAGAAATCCACCCGGTTCATCTGTCTTGAGAGCTAATTTTGGGAAATTCAACTAAACATGAGGTGGATCCAAAACTCAGGTGGATCACACGAGCGGGAAAATTGGAGAAAGAAAGTCAAGCGGATGAAGTGAAAATACCAAAAGAAAAAAAAATGTCTGACAAAAGAATTTAATGGCCCCAAGTATGTTTCAACGATACACACAAAATCCCCACTGTCTCCATTGTGTGACCTTGGTACAAATTATTTTTGGTCGAATGCCCTAAATGATCTCTCAAAGTGGATGAAAAGAGAGTATTGCAAACATGCCCGTCACAGGATCCTTGCGCAGGAACTTCCTGCTGTCGCGGGGATTAATGCCCGTCCATCCGAAACCGCGAAACGGATTGGCTACTCCTCGGTGCTATGTGGGCCCCACCATGACGTATGTGTTTGTTATCCACCTATTTTAAAAATGAGGAATATCTAAATATCAAGTGGACCACATCACAGAAAACGGTGTTGAATAAGTATCAACTATTAAAAACCTTTTGGGGGCGTGATAGTTCTGGATCAATGTGATATTTGTTTTTTACCTTCGTCTGGGCCAGTATAACATAATTAACAGATGTCAAATAAACAGTACAGTGGGCCTTAAGAGGATTTTAATGGTGGATATCCAACCACTATTGTTTTCCTATGGTGTGGTTCACCTGAGATTTATATCCCTCTCATTTTTGGGATAAAACCCTAAAATGACATGTGAAATGGATGAACAGAATGGATGAAACACATACATCGTGGTGGGCCCCATAGAGCGCCGACCACCGGCCACCGGGCTTACCTTGCTAGAGAGACAAAATGATGAAGAGGAAAAAAACAAAAGGAAAAAGTAAAAAGGAAAAAGGAAAAGAAATTAAGGGTCAGGGCTTACCTTGCTAGAGCAGAGAGAGAGAGAGGAGACGCAGAGAGAGAGAGAGAGGGGGGGAAGGAGACGCTGAGAGAGAGGGAGAAGGAGACGCTGAGAGAAGGAGAAGGAAACGCGTCAGAGCAGGTAGGTGCACTTTCAATGCAGCTGCGTTTCCACCTTCCTCTCCCAAATTCGAAATGGATAGCCGTTGCCTGTAACAAAGTAACCTGTGACTTGAAAAACACCTAATTCCCCTGTTACATTTCTTGCAATCTTACTTGATAGAAAGTTACAGGTTGAGACTTTGATACCTGTAACATTTCTCCCCCAAACACAAACTGTAAGAAAGTCACCTGTAACTTTCTTACATTTTACAGAAGTTACAGGCATCCAAACGGCCCCTTAATATCTCAGATTTGTAATTTTCTGTTAGAAATCTTATTTTATATCAGAACTTCCCTGTGATTTTTTGCATTCGTCTAATGATTCTATTACATGAGCTTGGGGCACCAATCTCTTTATCTGGTGCGCTTGCTCTTAGATTAGACATGTGTGACAGAAGCCCATGATCCCACTGTTCTTCAAGTGGGTCCCACTGTGGATGGACCACTGTTGTCGGTTCTATCGGATTGGATTATCCTGTTACTCCAGTTGGTGGATCTTTTTTCTATCCAGCACCGACTGTTGCCGATGAGACAGTTGAGATCGTCTTTCGATGGAATTGGATGACTCACTGTGGGACCCACGTGAGATGAATAGCCAGGGTCATGGGTGTGTTCTTCAAGTGAAACGACCTTCAATGGTTTAATTGTTTGGGTTTCTTTGTCACTGTGGCCAATCAGCCAGTTGAGATTGTCCCTCGGTGGATTAGATGATCCAATGTGGGACCCACCCGACAATGAATATCCAGGGCCATGGAATGTCATGTCTCATGTTCTATTCAAGTGAAGCATTCTTTGATGGTTTAATGGACTGGGTTGCTTTGTAAACCGTTGCCAATCAGACAGTTGAGATTGACCCTCGTGCAGGACCCACATGATGATGAATATCCAGGGCTATGGAATGTCATGCATGTGTTCAATTCAAGTGAAGTGGCCTTTGTTTGTATAATGGATTGGGTTACTTAACTGTCACCAATCTGACAGTTGAGATCCTGTTGGTGGGATTTGATGACCTGCTGTGTGACCTGCTTGACAATACAATGGCCAGGGCCATTGAATGTCTTGCATATTTTCAATTCAAGTGAAGCTCTCTTTGATGGTATACTCGATTGCACTTCTTTTTTTACAGTCTTAGATTCATTTTACGAGTCACTGGAGATCTTTGCTGTTGTAGTTTTACTTGGGAGACAATCTGTTTCTATTAAAATGCAGGTCATTACAGCCTGTTTGAGTCAACTTAAGAATGAGTTCATCTGAATTTAGTTAATCCGTAATATATGTATTACAGATTAAGAAAAAGATAATCCGTAATTACGTATTAGTGATCATATTTCTTTTTTGGTAAGGATTAAAAATAATCTTGGTGACCAACAGTAACAATCTCTAATACGTAATTACAATCAGGTAAAATGAGATAAAACCCTTTTTTAAGTGGCACCAATCAGGCCCTTGGGATATTACCAGGTTTCTGTATTTGGATGGGAATGGGATGCAGGTGTATGGTGTTCTTTTATCTGTTTGGTTGGGTCATCTTGATTCCGCCTACTTTCCCTGGTAATTTGAAGTTCTTTGTTGAGGTGGAATTTTGCATCTGGCTATTGAAGTCCATGACTTGGGCTTTCGCCACACACCCCCCTACACACACACCACAGTGGGATTTCGCCACAATGGGTACTCAAACCCATGACCTCGTGTTGAAACTCTTGTGGGTCTACCACTGAGGCATCCAGATTTGAAGTGAGAATTTTAGGGGACTGAATGAGATTGTTTAGGGAGGGATTGAGTTTGAGTGGATGGTTTTAGGATCGGTCCTGTGACTTCTCCTATCATTTCCATTTCCTTATTGATCCAAAGATATGCACATGATGCTTGAGTTTTTTAGTTAGTATGCGTGGGGCCCATTAAATGACTGTCCCAAATATTTCTCAGATTGGAAGGTCCTAGCTACCAATGTTGTCCTCTTTTTCAGTTAATGCGGACAGCTCTGTTTCTCTTCCCAACCTTAAAATTTTGAGCATCAAATTTAAAGGTTAGTACTGTTAAGTAGATATTTGGTTCATGGTCCAACCACTGTGGGGCTCAACTGACAAATGGTCAATTCACTGAACCATGGTCCCAGAGGCAGAGGTTGGAGTAAAGATGGCAGAGATTGGTGCGAGCATTGTATTTGTTTCTTTCTTTTTATGGGGCTACTTCGTGCCATTCAATGCAGATCTTGGGGCTGGTATGGCTGTGTTTTTTTTTTTTTTTTTTTAAATTAAAATTTTAAATTTTAAATTGAGAATTTCACATTTCAGTGCAAATCTTGATGCTAGAATGTCTTAAAAAAAAAAAAAAACCAACTGCCATTGCAGTGGATTTTCCTGCTTCCGTTGGTTGTGCAATGCAAAGTAATTTAAGATTTTTTTTTTTTTTTTTTTTTTTTTTTTTGCTGTTTCAATGCACAAATGTTGAGCTTATTACACTTTATATTCCTTGATTTGTGACTTTTGTGGGTTTTTCTTGATTATGTTGATTTTGCAATACTCGGTAGTTGGAGGTTTCTTTAGGTGAAGCTAGTGCTGTCTTTTTTCTAATTTATACCAACTGCCGCTGCTGTGGGTTTTCTTCATTCTCTTGGTTTTGCAATGCAAAGTAATTTAAAATTTAAGATTTTTCTTTTTCCATGCAGATTTTGAGCTTTTTATACCTTTATATTCCTTGAATTGCAATTTTTGTGGATTGTTCTTGATTATGCTGATTTTGCAATACTCAGTAATCAAAATTTTCTTTAGGTAAAAGCAGCAAAGAGTGTTTTATAATTATCCGTCTCTATTTCTTCATTCTTCTATGCAGACAATTTGGGTAAGAAGGGGCCTTTGTTGTTGGGCCAATTTTCAGAGAGACCATGTTTAAGGTGCCAGATCATCAGGTTGCGGGCCACCAAGCCCGCGATGGCAACCTCGGCCCCCTTGTGGATGGCTTAGGCCACTTCTTCAAGCCTCTCCAAAGCGATGACCGTGGCTCCAATGAGGTTGCCTTCTACAATTCCTTTTCCTCTAATCCCAGACTCCCAGATCACATTAGGCACTTCTTCCCTACCTTCTATGGTACCCAGTTAATAGAAGCCTCTGATGGGTCTGGTCTGCACCCCCACCTGGTCATGGAAGACCTCAACTCAAATCTCCTCCATCCGTCTGTGATCGACATCAAGATTGGTTCCAGAACATGGTACGGTGCGGCGTCTGAGGATTATATCCAGAAATGCCTTAAAAAGGATCAGGAAAGCACAACCCTGCCATTGGGTTTTAGGATTTCGGGCTTGCAGATCTATGAGAGCAAGGAATCGGGGTATTGGAAACCTGATAAGGAGCGAGTCAAGGGCTTTACATTGGAAGATATTAGGTTGGTTCTAAGGAAGTTTGTTTCTTCGAACCCGTCTTCCAATTCCAAACCTGATTGTTTGTATGCATCGACCATCTACGGTGGGTCCAGTGGGATTCTGGCACAGTTGTTGGAGCTGAAAGCATGGTTCGAGGATCAAACCATCTACCATTTCTATTCTTCTTCAGTTCTGATGATGTATGAGAAGGACGCAGTGGAGGCAGGAAAGTCCAATGCGAAAGTAAAGCTTGTGGATTTCGCTCATGTGTTGGAAGGCGAAGGTGTTATTGATCATAACTTCTTGGGGGGTCTCTGTTCTTTGATAAAGTTTGTGTCGGAAATTCTGATGGGCTCTGATGCAGATGGTATCAAAGGTTGTGAAGGGACCCGAGAAGAACCAACCTAGCATCCAGAACGGCTTTGAAGAGTGAATGCAATTTGAAGGTTGATGCTTGATATTGATTTGATGAGCTTTTCAGTTCAGCTCTTTTAATCAGAATATTTGAATTGCTGATTGTCTTGCAGAAATGATTGTTCTGTGAATTTTAATTTGTCGACTAGAATCCACATCTTCTCCATGAATTTTTGATATGATTTCTCTCAAATTTATAGCATGTACTTCTTGTTTTTCTACATGTAGTTTTTTTTTTTTTTTTTTTTTTAATGATAGTCAATTTACGTAGAGAAATTCTAAAGAGATTCATTCAAAGAGGATTGAAGGTTTTCTTAGCAAAACTGGCCAAGTGTCTACCTCAAGAATCAGGGTATTCCACCGGTCATTAGCTGGGCCCCACATGCGTTGAGTTTGATTCTATGAACTTCTGATTGTTTTCTTCCAACTGTACATCTTCTCATACAAGCCTACCTGCTGATTTTGGGCAAGGGCATTTTTGCTGTGGGCAACACCTGATAAATGACCAGGTTCTTACATATGATTGCCACATTGGCATGGGTAACATGATGAAAGTCTTGAATGCTCTTTGCTGGCAGTCTTAGCATTTCTCACACTCTATTTCCTGGTATTTCCATGCTCGAATCCAAGTTCTGGACAGTTGGTTCTCTCACATTGTGAAGAATGATTCAACACTAGATGCAGACTATCGAATCAAAATCAGATCACAGGCATGATTGATGCCCACACCCATTACATACTGGAATTATATAGTGATGCGTTTGGCAATGCTATTCTTAAGATTAGTTTAGGACCTGAAGCATCAAGGAATCTGTAAATTCCAGGCCGGGAACATCACTCTCAAGTTCTGCGCAGTCAGATCACTAATTTGCTCCATGTGTATGTGATGAATAGTGTCCTATTAACAGCATTTGTCGACAATGTAATTCAACATCTGTGATATCCACGGCCTACTCACCATAGAAAGTCTCTCTGCCTGTTTTTTCATCCTTTATAATGCTCCACCACTACGTTTAACATCTCTAATAGAAAGCAAAGAGAGAACTCATCTGTGCTGGTAAAGGCAATGCTTCAGGGTACGTTTCGCTGCACCAATTTTCATGAAATACTATGGAATTTTGCACTGAATTAGACTGATTAAGATATATGGTGCAACCAAACACACCTTAAAGCACCCTTATCGTGCAGGAGGGGGAACCCATGGGCCGAAAGAGACCAGCCGGCAAGCTCTCGCATGTTTGCTATCTGTATCTGTTTTATAGAAGAAGTTTGCCAGCAACAACAGAGATGCTTACTCTCTCTAGCATCTCTGCAGTACATGCCCCAGTCTTCTGGGGCGATCAGAACTGTTGATCTGATGGTCTAACACTGGATTATAACCTAGTTGTGGTGATTGGACAAACCTAGCCATTCGGTTTCACCAATGGAGCCTAGATGGTTGCCCCCATCTATACTTTTTTTTTTCTTTTTCTTTTCTTTTTTAACTGTCCTTTTTGCATGCCATTCTGCAACAGCTAAGATGGCTCTACAGTCCCTGATTTTTGGGTCATGGCCTATCATTGTAGTGGTACATGAGATTAATGGTTCAGATTTCCCTAGACCGATCGCCATGTGTACAGTTGAGATATTTGCAAGCTTCTTTGTCAGAGGGAAAAAAATAAATTCATGGCTTGCTGTTATATGCTTTATTTATTTAAATTTTTAATACAACTCTTTGCACAGGTTACAATGCTTTTGTTTCTGCCAGCATTCTGTACAGGTGAGGCCCTCCTTCCAGTGATTGAGATCATTTCTTTGGTGAGCCCCACCAGGGACAAGTGATGGATTGAATTTTCCTTTATCAAACAATCCAAGCATTGTCAGATTCTTTCCATTGCATTTGGACTGTTCACTGTATTTGTCTCTATGATGGGCCTGGATTGTCAGATGCTTACAGTTATGTTGGTCTAGATGAATGGTCTGGATCACTGGAAGGTGGGCCTCAGTTGTATAAGATACTGACCCTAACAAAACTGTCAGCTGCGCGTTGGTGAAAATTCTTACCAATATTTTGGTGATTCTGTATTGGTGGGACCCAAATGTTAGATTTCTGCATTGTACATATGGGATTTATAGTTCACTAATCTAGACCGTTGATCAGGTGGACCAAACTGTTGATTGGGTATGCTAAAAAAAATCTCCAACGGTTCAAGACCCTTCACTGTAACTTTTCAATTCATCCTTGTTTTCCCTCCTAATTTGAAATTGATTAAATACCCTCTACCTTGGCAAAAATTTCCAGAATACCCTCAGCTGAGATCTATCTTAACAGTTCCACGAGACCTTGTTGGTCTTCAACACCCATGTTCTCCTTCCCCATGGAAACATCTTCCACCCTTCATTATCATGTCTTCATCCAACGTTCAGAAGCTCTTGCTGTTATTAGATCGATGTTCAAACATGGCCCACCTGAATCAGACCCAGGTGCAGGTCATTATCAATGGACTTGATCAGAGCTACGGTCTTGTAGCCAAAATGATCACACTGAGTTTCTCCCTCTCACAAGCTGTAACATATGCATCAGCGATCTTTGCTCGAGTTCATACACCCAATGTTTTTCTGTATAACACCATGATAAAAGCCTATTCAAAGAGCAGCACCCCTCTTGCGGCCGTCCGCTGTTACAGTCTCTGTTGTGTGGAAGGACTCCGGCCTGATCACTACACCTTCCCTCCTCTTCTTGAGGCCTGCAATGAAGCATCTGATCTCCATGTGGGCCTTCAAATTCACTCCCATATCATTAGGACCGGCTTAGAGTTGAACATTTTCACGCAGACCCAATTGCTCCGTTTCCTAGCTGAATGCGGGTCTGTGGCCCATGCACGTCGTGTCTTTGATGAAATGGGCTGCAGAGATGGGGTGGCGTGGACGACCATGATTGCCTCTTACGCCTCTGAATGTGGGGATATCGATGAAGCATTTAGGCTCTTCCAAGAAATGCCTTTCCAACGAGATGGGTTTTGTTGGAATGTGATAATCGCCGGCTTTATTAGGTGGGATGACATTGTTGCAGCTAGAAAACTGTTTGATGAATTTCCCCAGAAAGATGTGGTCTCTTGGACAGAGATGATCAGCGCATATGCTCAAAAGGGCCACTATAGAGAGGCCCTGCATCTCTTTGATCAGATGCGTGCGTCGGGTTGTAAGCCTAACTGTCTTACTTTGGTGAGTCTGCTATCTTCATGTGCCCATTTAGGTTCCATTAGAGTAGGCATGAGCGTACACCAATTCATAGAAAAGAATGGTATTTTCATCGATGTATATATCGGCACTACTCTTATTGATATGTATTCAAAGTGTGGCGACATTGAGAACTCTCTGAAAATATTCAATCTCATGCCTCGAAAGGACATGTACACTTGGAATACCATGATTGAGGGCCTCGCGAGTCATGGGCGTGGAAGGCATGCTTTGGACATGTTCATGAGAATGGAAATGGAAGGGCTTGAACCTAATGGAGTAACATTTGTAGGTGTTTTAACTGCTTGTAGCCATGTGGGTCTTGTGAAAGTGGGTCGTGCCTACTTTCATCTCATGATTAATGAGTATGGAATCACCCCTAGGATTGAACACTATGGATGTTTGGTTGATCTTCTTGGTCGGGCAGGATTGGTAGATGAAGCTGAAGAAGTAGTGAATACGATGCCTATCCAACCCAATGCTGTTGTTTGGGGAGCTTTGCTTGGTGCTTGTAAGGTTGGAGGGAATGTTGAACTTGGAGAGAGAGCTTTGAAACATCTCTTGGAGTTGGAACCTGAAAATGGTGGAAATTACACACTTCTGTCAAACATCTATGCGGCTGCAAGCCGGTGGGACGATGTTGAGAGGATGAGGAAGATGATGAGAAATCCTACAGTTGAAAAGATTCGTGGGTTTAGTTGTATTGAAGTAGGTGGTTTGGTATATGAATTCAGTCAAGGGGACAATACACCATCCAAGTGTGTATATGAGCTGTTGGAAGAAATAGCAATGAGGCTGAAGGACATGGGTCATGTACCCCAAACAGGGGAAGTTTTGCATGACATAGATGAAGAAGAAAAGGAGAATGCACTTTCATGGCATAGTGAGAAGCTGGCGATCGCTTTTGGGCTCATCCACACATGCCCTGGTAGCTCGCTCATGATCATGAAGAACCTCCGCATGTGTCGGGATTGCCACTCCACAACAAAGCTTGTTTCGAGGATCTTCAGTAGGAAGATTACTGTTAGGGATCGCGTTCGTTTCCATCATTTCACAGATGGGGAGTGTTCATGCTATGATTTCTGGTGAATTTGCCGTAAATTACAAGGGTTAAGAGAATGATTATTGGTTCTTCGCTTACTGCAATCGTTAAACCTGTCCATATTTTCATTGGTTTGTAATACAAGTCTTTGGCTAAATTCCCATTATGTCTAATTAAAATTTCTCATTGACTCGACTCGAAAACTTTGCTTGACTCAAGAGTAACATAAATCAATAAAAAGAATATGAAATATTAATGGAGCCGCTACAATACCCAGAAAGGACTCGACTCAGACTGGTCGATTTTCCCTTCAAGTCGACTTGGTCCAATTCCATCGAGTCGACTAGGTGAAGTTCTAAGCTATAATTTGAAGTAGGTAGATGCAAATTGGAGGCCTTCTGGGCATTAAACAACTTGGAGAAAACTAGATTTGAAGTTAAAGCATTTGGGGGATCTGATTATGGAAGGAAAAAGCCCAATATCTCCTCCTTCAAGCAATGCACTTCCTTTGCTTGCAATCTTTCTCTATTTGGACAATAAAAAACCAATCAGGCCTAGTTTCTCCCAGCCAAACCAACATGAAATCCTTTGTTTCCTTCACCATTTTCCTTCTCTATTCCCTCTCCATCAATATAAAAACATGCCTATCAGACAGTGGCCCAATTCAGGACACTTGCCCCACATCATCCCAAGTCGGAAAACCCATATTCATCAACGGATTCCCATGCCAGAATCCGGCCACCATCGCTGCTTCTGACTTCAAGACCTCGAAACTCAACCATGCGGGGGATGTCGACAACTTCCTGCGTTCATCGATGAATGTCGTCACTGCTGCTGATTTCCCTGGCCTAAACACTCTCGGCCTATCGGTTGCTAGGACCGACATCGCGGTCGACGGCATCGTCCTGCCTCACTCTCACCCACGGGCTTCAGAGATGTTCTACGTGAGCCGGGGCATCATAATTGCCGGATTCATTGACAGTTCCAACCGTTTGTTTCAAAAAATTCTACATGAAGGCGATGTGTACATGTTCCCACGCGGGCTGCTCCACTTCAGCGTGAACGGTGGGTATGAACTTGCGACCGCATTCTCTGTACTGAACAGTCAGAATCCAGGCGTTGTGCGCATTGCAGGCGCCATGTTCATGTCAGATTCGAACATGGAGTGGCTTGTACGGAGAATCAGGAACGCAACGATTGGTGCAATACCACATTTGATTGTTGATAATTAAAATTGGAATAATCAGCTATTATGGTTTAATATATAAGTTGGATTAATGCTGAGGTGGTGATGAAATACAGCACACTTGAAGTTATCTTTGGAATCATAAATTCCGTATAAAATCGGTGAAAAATGCAAATAATATGAAAGTATGATGCTGTATTTATTCAGGGCTTGTTTGGTTGCCACTTAAAAAATGAGTCTATCTCATTTTGTTTATTGTAATGATGTATAAGAGATGATTTGGAGATCTTATAGTACTTATAAGGTATGCAACTAGTCATATTGGGAGACTCAGGCAGTCAAATTCATTGATCCAGACGGTTCATTAGGTCCAATGCATAATTCATGGGACACCAATCAAAACATTATACCTATCCAACAAACATTAGCCATTGATCAGAGGAGTTTAATATGGATGGTCAAGATTGTTTATGCAGAAAAGTTTCAATCAGTAGCTTGATCCATCTACATGTTAGGGTTTATAATGGATTGCTTATGATTCTAAAGAATCACTTTTGTTAGGCAATTGTAGCCATCCCATCTATAGCTTCGAAAAAAAGGACGGTTATAGAGGACAAGGCCAAGGATGGATTAGATCATTTGATGAGTGTGATTTTGTACGTGAATACATAGATTTTAGGAGCGATGGTACATTGGTTTGTGTGGTGTGTTGCACTTGAATTTTGGGTCACGATTATTCTTGTGGTGTACGTTGAAGATGAGGTGAGGACATGCCATATGGACGGTGTGGATTCCATATACACATCATGGATGCGCCCTACATAGCTCAGATCGGTTGGCAACTCGATATGTGGTCAAACACATGTGAACAAAACCTATGGCTGATCCACAACAAGTACTCCCAAATGAATGGCTCAGATCATACGCCTATCTACGAACATGCCATGGTGGGGATCACCTTATGCACTGGTCAGATGGCCCATGCACCTGTAAGGTTGGTAGGTTTGCAGTGTGTAAAGGTGCGTGTGGGGCCCATCTTGGTTTGCGTATGGCAACCATCCTGCCCAGCAGGGTCGTTCCACCATGAAATTTTGGACGCGTAAAAAATAAGGCCGATCCAACCATCATCGGGGCCACCAAATGAATTTGGAGGTTTTTGGGTGGTTGTCCATTGGTTTCAATAGCGTGGCCCACCTAATGTTTGGATAAGCCCAAGTTTTGGGGAATCCCATCATTAAGGTAGGACTCATTTAATGTGAGGATTGGATGGCATACACACAGAACAAGGTGGGCTCCACATAGGCAATAGTGCACAAGCAAGTGGAAATTAAAAAAACCATGTAGACTCACATCTGATAGAATTCGAATGCAAGCCCAAGCCTAGCCCTAATACATTAGATCCAACCCCTTCATAGATACAAACAGGCCCAAGCTGAGACCCATCTGGGCCTTAATCCAACAATCCTACGGAAGAGGCTGGCACGTTTATATCTCAGACTTGGCGATTGGGTTCATCTAATTGGGCCCTGATGGGCCAGATCAACAGCCATAGACCATATCATCGTGGTTGGCCTGTTGTTGTAGAAGGCTCTTTGGAGGCTTATATCTGGCTATAGATGGCCCACACAACCAACCGTAAGAGTGCACCCATGGAAGCATTGACTGGACTGCGCTGGATTGCCGAGCAGTCGCTGCATGGCCAGCCACCGTATGTGGTCTTCCAATATGAAGTAGTAATTAGGGATGTCTGGGTCAGTTTAAGTCCACCTGATCTGGGCCCAATAATTCAATGGCCTAGATCAAGTTGGTTTTCATGAGGCTTTCATCCACACCAGCCCAATTACTAATTGGGCCAGAACTTTTTAAATCTGACATGATACTCTGGGACTGGAACTTAGGCCCAGCCCAAGTTTGTGAAGGCCTGGCCAATGACCCAATGGACTGACCAGATCTGCACACGTTTATATATGAACACGTCATAAAAAAATAAAAATTCTAGTGTCATAAGTGGGGCCCATGATGCAGGATTGGCCTCTGGTTTACAGCATACATCAATGGTCACCTGATGCATGAAATCGTTGATGCATTTCTTGCTAACCGTTTATTTGTGGTCCCTACTGAAAAGCTTCGGACTTTTCCAGTTGGTGGAGATTTTTGGTACGAGGGTCGTTCACAGCAGGGCCCATAATATCAACGGTTTGGATTCCTGGACGAGGGGCCTCATTTATGGATCTTCCAGCCAGAGCACCATACAATACCTTAAAAAGAAAAAAGAAAAAAAAGAGCCCCCTCAAATGTCAATAGGATGGGCCTAGGCCCAAGAAATATCGTATGGTCTAGTTTAACTGCATCGTAAGCTAAAATTTATATTTATCTGATGATGGATAGCCTCACAAGGTGGATGGTCCATATTAAAGGTAGGCCCCACATGATGGACGGTTCACATTGAACAGAGGGTGAAGGTGGGCCCAACATAATGAACGGTCAACTTCATTGTACAAACAGTCAAACAGCCCAACAAATCTTGAGTGTGGAAGCAGTTATCCATCGATCCAGCTGTGGTTGATGCAAGCTTCTTATCATAAAGGTCCTACCGTGTAGATGCCTTCTCTCAAAATTAAAAAAAAAAAAAAAAAGTATTATCTCATCATCAGTGGGCCACACATGTACACAATGGACGGTCAAAAAGAGATTGACCAAGGTCCACATTCACTAACATTCATGGCTAACTTGATATTCATATCGACCTGATTTTTTAGACAAGAAATACAAACAGTGGGTCCACCTGATTCACCTAATTTTGGTGGGCCCCAACAGTGGACGGTTAGAAATTGTTGCTTCTTATGGAAAATCGAACGGTTCACCTTCCATCATCTTTTTTTTTTTTTTTTTTTTTTTTTTTTTGTTTTTTCCCACCAAACCACACCAACATCTCTCCCACTTTTGACCTGGTCACTCGGATTGACTCGTTATGTACTGAGTTGAGGAGTGACTTGGAAGAGTGGGTCGAGTCGACTTCTGTTCTCAGTAGTGAGGCTGAACCAGATTGGACTTGACCAAGTCCGTGTTGACTCGGACGATTCGTTCAATCAGGACTCCGACCTGATATCTTAATATCTGAAGAAAGAAAGAAAGACAGATGAGCTCTGTCATAGAATCATAACCGCCAACCTAACCTAAGATTTTGGACAGATTGCTTTGGAATTTTCTTTTTTCTTCACTGCACACATCCAATGTACAAAATTACATATAGCATAAGTGTCCACCAAGACCCTATAAATGGTGGGCCATACATTATGAATCAGACATGGCCTGAAATCGCAGTTGATCATAAGATCCCGTGGGTTCAATTTAACACACAAAATTGGATAATGTACTCTGTTACGTCCCTCGATATCCATTGACACACCATCCTATAATAGCTCGAGCTCTTAGAGCAACCATTTGTTTGACAAGATATTAAAGCATAAGATCTTGTGTTCGAACACCAGGAGCTACTATACTCGGTTTTTTTTTTCACCGAATACCTCTAGGCTATCTTGTTTGCTGTTGAATACCTCTTAACTGCTCCATATCTTATCATCCTGTCAGATATGATTTTATAAAAAATACTCAAAGTATTTTAAAAGATCTTTAGCATGCTATATTTTTTCTTTGATTATAACAATGCATGTCCATTCCTATTTGATTATTTGAATAAGGTATAAACATAATGGTCACCATTACAAAAATATTGGGGCCACAACCTCTATATAAAGGTGATATTTGTGTTTTTGCTTCGTCTATGCCCGAGTTGCTAATCAATGGGTTCATAGCTAATAAATATTATAGCGGACCCTAGAAAGTTTTTAACTGTGGGTGTTCAAATCCCCACTGTTTTCCTATGGTGTGGTCCACTGAGATTGGGCACACCTAATTTTAGGCTAATGCCCTAAAAAATGATCCAAAGTGGATTAACAATGTTGATAAAATGAATACATCATACAGCGGCGTATCTAATCATTTCTCAATTCCATTTATCTAATAGGGGATTAACAAATAGGAAGCATTGTGTGCCAAAAATTCCCATAACAGTTCTGAGTTTCAGGCATGAATTAAAATGGAAATCCCAACATTTAATATCAAGAGACACGATCCATCAGGTCAGGGTCGTTGATCCCCAACATCGGACACATCGGAAAGTGGAGAGAAGGCCTTCTAGCTATCTTATTATTATTATTTTTTTTTGGTGTTGAATCCATTTTCATTGTGATAGTTCATATGACGGTTACATCTCATCCATTGGTGCGGCTTTCAATTGTGGGAAATTATAGAGGGCCTGTTATAATGGACAGTTCTGGTCATGGTTTTAAGACTCCGAGAAGTCTGATATATATGGCTCTTCTGATTCAACTTGAATTCACTAGTACCTGATCAGGTTCGATACTACCAATCACCCTTGACTTGGATAGGTCAGGCCGATTCAGCCCCTGCACGGTCAGGTCCCGGCTCAGGGCTGAACGACTCAATCTGAGTAGTTTTGAGTCTTTTAACCATGGTTGTGGGCATCGTCGATGTTGAACAGAACTTGCGTCAATGTATTTGCGTTTAAAAGAAGGTTCCTAAGTCTAAATTCTCTCAGCTACCTCCATGCCAGTGATACGTAAATTATAGAATATGTGGCCCGGCCACTTTTTTTAACGGTATGAACACACACCTCAGGATGACCAATAAGGCCATGATTCAACTCCGGCTGTGAATCTATCATGACCCAAAAAATCTCCCACGTGTGAAGACTCCTATGCACTAAGAAAACAGAAATACCATATATGGAGTAACTGGTCCAATAAAAGGAACCTAGACACATTAAGATTGTGTCTGGTCCATCAGCTACCCATTGACAGCTCTTAACTACACATTCATCTGGTGGGGTCAGATGATACTTGGGTTGGACTATTTTAGAGGTCCAACTTTCATGTCTAGGACCCTTCTGGACAGGTGGCCCACTGCTCTGCAAGGACTTGTAAAGGAACTTGTTCTTTGTAGAAGAACTGGCCTCATTACCAAGATCATCTAATTGACAATTGAGACATGATTAATTTTCTTCTCTTTTTTTTTTTTTTTCCTAAAACGTACATTCAAACGGATAACATGTTGCAACATGCGTTTTATTTTACTATTTGCAATATATAAGTAAAATAAAAACACGTAAATGGATGTGGACAACCTTATCGCCATTTACGTACCATATATAATGTTATGGGAAAATCCGAGCCGAACTCGACGGATGTCGACTTGGAGAAGTCGAGCAGAGCCTTGGACCGATAGTAGTCCGCCCGCACCAACCTAGTCATGACAATCTAGGTTGAGCTTTCAAGTTCTTTTGTAGAGCTTTGACACCGACCTAGAATCCGAAAGAAGCCATTACACATTTTATCCGTTGGCTCCGATCAGGATCAACTCGCTCATGAGCTTGGACTTGTCGTGAGTGAGACTTAGATTTCAGGGTCGATTCGGATGAGAACATGGCCGTTGATTACGCTAATGAATTAACCCCAGTAACACATGTCTGGAGCAACATTCGGCGCATGATCTTCGGATAATAGCTGACATCAACGCACATGTAACTCTCGCCTAATGGCAGAGACCGTGCTGAGATTTACGGGCACGTTCACTTCAATCAAAAGATATAAATAAGAGACATATCTACGGGAACATGTGTGCAATATCTGAGACCCTAAGCCTACCCTACATAACTTAGACCCAGATTCTTAGCTTGACTTTGGCATCGGAGGGTCCCCTGCTGTAGCCAGGGTCTCCATTGTCCTTCTCTTGTGCAGGCTACAAGGCTCGATTCGAGTGCTCAGAGCTCAGAGAAGGGCAAACCAGATAATTTTATAGCATCAACATATAATATAAAGAATAATGTATAAATAGAACCATATTTAATATAAAAAATAATGTAGTGCCAAGTAAGTTGCTAATAATATAACTATCACAAAGAGAAAAAAAATAAAAAAAAATTACATTTTTCTTAAAAAATCTCTCACGTTAGTTTGAGAAGTAATGTCCCCACCACGATCGCCACTACGTCCTGTACTCAGAACCAAAACAAGATTCCCACTAAGTGGGCCAACGCCACTACCTGCACCAACTCTTACCACGTGATATGCCTGTCGTGTGGCTTACCTACTCCATATGAGTAGTGGCCCACTATTATTTTGCCTGACTCTTTCTCAAATGTAAGTAGGTGGGCCCCACCTATAGGCTCCAAAGTCGTAGTATATGTTGTAATGCGCTGTACATGAGAGAGAGAGAAAGAGAGAGAGATTCGCGGCCTGTTTTGATCCTAGAAATTTTCTTTATGAAAATCGAATTTGGTGGAGGTCTTATGAGAGAAATCCAATGCAAGCTGGCGAAGCTCCTTGGTGAGACCAGCGGCCCCACAGTAAAAGACGCCTGTCACACCATAGAGTAATTAAAACATTATCATCAGCACGTCTTGTATTATATCACTCATGAGCTCTCTTAAGCCCCATGCGATTGTAGACCCTGCTCATTTCCATGCAAGCACACGTACTAACCTGGCACATGTGCTAAAGATCCGAGATTTCCATCTGGTGGGCCACACTGATTTGATCTTGTGGCTTGAAAATCAGGCTGTTTAGCTCCTCCGGTGGGCCACTATGTTCAAAACAAACAGATCGATAACAAAACACTTTCTAGCCATCCATTTGTAATTCGTAGACTGTAGCCCACTTAAGGAGTGAAACGGCCAGATGATTTGGTTAGAAGATCTAAAGAGCGTGGCCCACCTGATACTCTGATGTTGCACACTGACGCAGGGGAGGACGTGAGGTCGAGCACCGTCTTCCTCGAGAGGATAACTATTCCGAATCTACGGAACTTCTCTGGACTCCTCACAGAGACTTTCTCGAATCCACGAGAAAAGAGAGCAGAAAATAGAAATAAATTCTAATAAATTCGAAATAGATTAATGAATACATAAAAACGAGTTCCAACCTTTTAAATAAGGGTACTAAGCAATGGGGGAAGAAATCATAATCAAACTACAACTAAAACTCATAGAATTTGTGACTTACTATAAATAGTAAACTTACTATTTATAGACGGTCGTGATGTCTACTAGTGCGCAAGGTTTTCGGCCAAAAATAGTAAGTGTCCTATTTGGCTTCATCAAACCGTTCCCCTAATTATTCTAAGCTCTTTTCATGTTGAGCATAACTCGCTCGACGGATGAAGAGATATGGTCAAACTAAAACTTATCATTTATAGTAAAAACGAAATTGAAACAGGGAAACGACCGTCGAATCAGGAGTTTCTCGCAATTCCGAGCGTCGCAACCTAGCGTAGCTGGGTTGGTTGGCTAAAGTAGCTCGTTCTACCCCAAAAATCATATATTTTTTGTCGGCTAACTCATCCCGAATTGCGAGATACGCCTGATTTAAGGTCTGATGGTCCAGATCACTTCTGTCGCCGACCGGGCCTTTTCTGATCCATCTTTGCCATGTAATTGTCCGCAACCCGCTCTACATCACACACTTATTCTATATCGGCATACGTGCTTGACACCACTCGTGTGGGCTTATCAACCTCGTATTGATTGTTGTATATGTAGAAAAACTATTATTTTAATACGAGTTCCAGGTCAGGGTTCACGTTCCATCCTTTTTTTTTTCAATTGGAGAATGAAGACATCTATAGAATAAAAGTACCATTTGTAACCTTTGTATATTCCTAGCTAATCAATGCAACTACCGACACGAGAGGGTATTTCGGTCATTTGGTGATACTAGTGGTCTGCATGATAATCGGTTTTTCTCGTTGTTCGTAAGCACTTAACGCGTAGCTTGTGAAATGCAGAATACGTTAAAGCCACGCGCATTACTTGAAATGTCGAAAACGCCCTTCTATATCACATGGGTAAGATGTCAAGGAGCGTGGACATACGGTTATCTTTGGAGGGCAGTTTTGTCTGTCTTGGTCAACGCTATGAACTCCTCATGTAAGAAGGTTATTTTTGGCATTTTGAAAAAGTCCCTCTTTCCCCTCGCCTGTTATCATCATTTTAAAAATAGTGGTGACTCATCCACCGTGCACGTGGGTTGATCCGGACCTCTCAAATCGTGCGCCCTGTTTCGCCCCAGAAAGTACACTGATCACAGTATATGGGCTTGAGCCCGTTGATCTTGAACGGCATATTACTTTAGGCTGGCCATTCGTATGATGTCCACCAATATATTTATTGATCTTCTCCATCCAGGATAGGCCCCACGATTTAGACGGTCCAGATGGCCATGTATTCTTCTACGTGGATCATTATTGGTCATTGGAAAGAATGAACTATATATCATTGTGGGGCTGAAATTCGTGATGGATCCAGTTGTCAAAAGTGGGGCCCAAGTTAGGTAATCGGATCAGTTGAAATGATAACCCCAGCAGTAGCCCTTTATTGGAAGATCCTGGTCATCTAACACATGGCTTTTCTTCTGTACAATTACTGTGGTGGGATTTGATTGGGTTACGGACAACTGTCAGAGATGGAGCCCATTCATATAATATATATCTGAAATTTATTAAATTATATATTTGATTGTAATTATCTCTGACAGTAACGCATAGCTCAATCAAATCAAATTTTAGTACATTCAAACGCCACGTAAAAGTCATTGAGCTAATATCTATGACATAAGTTGGCTAATACGAATGACCTGATGATCCAACACCATGTAACTCATGACGGTGTGGCAGATCTGTTAGGGCTTAGCAGGTTTTGATCCAACCACTGTCAGCTGTCGAAGTCATGAGGTGTCAAATAGTATGTATGAGAGTTGTGATGTAAAAGTATATTTATAAATTCTATGGTGAGATTAGATTATATTAATTACTTTTAAACATGCTTTGGGTGGCTTTAACTATTTAAATATCACGTGACCTAATTAAATCTAGACACTACTAGTATCATTAGTGAACACGTAACCAATCAAATCCTGCTGCGCGTCCACGGTACTGTTTAGATCACCGGGCATTCCACGTTCGAGGCTGGTGCGAATTATAGATATGGTGAATGTCGGTAACAGTAGGCCGAGGGAGCTTTTCGTTGCACGGGTTCTCTACATCTGTCTTTGGAAATTCACGTTACTCATCATTTGTCTTTTTCACGTGAGGTGGGATCTAAAGGTTCTAAACAAGCATGCCCAGCGTGAAACGCGTAGCTTTCTAAAGAACCGCCCTATCTACCTCGCGCTGGGTATCTACCATGATTACTTTAGCTAAACTAGAATTACGTGGGTGTAACTTTCATGCGATCCAATACATCCATCTACTACGATGTCTCATGTTAACCATTGAACTCAAAAATTATGATGATCCAGTACTTAGGTGGGCCACAATTTAGGAAACAGTTGGGATATAACATCCACCATTAATTTTGTATAGACCCCATGCTGTTATTTATATGCCATCCAATCCATTCATTTATAGGTTTTATGTATGATTATTTTGGGGTGGCCCACTTAATTGTTGAATCAGCCAAACTTTTGTGATCAAGGCCAAAGAAGTGGTGGTGTGTGGCTGATGGACGACGTGGATTTCATGCATGTTAAGTTATTAGTCGAAAACCCTAGTGGGGGTGACTAACAGTGAAGTGTGAACTGACAAGCTAACGAAAAAAAAGAGTTATTCGTAGAAAAATACGAGAGAGAAGGGCAAAAAGGTAAAAGTGGTAACTCACCGACTCGCTGGTCGCGGTGGTTGAGCGCGATACGCTTGTAGACGTTGCGCCAGTTGGGCTTTGCGAAGTGCGACTTCACATTCGTGCCCGACACGACGTCGACGCCGTTCTTGGCGTGGTTGAGCGACTGCAGCATCGCGATTAACGCAGAGCGTGCATCGCCTTCTTCGTATACGCTCGTACAGTAGTTGTGGAGCTCGATCGCGCCGTTCTGGTCTGACTCAGCCACCTCGTTCATGATGCCTTTGAACCAGTCGAACGATCCTTGCTCGCGAGTCACCCAGTAGAAGTATGCTTGCCTCGTCTTAAACCCTCCTCCTTTCCTTCTATTACTTGGGGTCGTTGGTCTCTTCCCTTTCTCCAGCTCTTCTTCTTCTTCTTCATCCCTCGCTTTCATGTTATTTACGATGTCTTTGACGATGCTGATGAAAGGGGTAGCCCCGATGCCCAGCCCCACCAGAAGGACCACCTCGTATTTCTTGTAGTCTTGAGCAGGGGCGCCGTATGGACCGTCGATCAGCACCCTTGGGAAGCTGGCCATGAATTGAAAATTCAAAAAAAAAAAAATGAGAGGGCATGATGGTCATTTACATAGGTCATACACCATAGTAACTATTCAGCCGTTCATGTGGTGAACACCAGTGGGGGACGTGGACGGACAGGAATACATGTACATGTTTTACGCAGCGGCAAAACATCCAGGCTCTATGGGGCCGATAATGTTGTTTATGTGGAATCCAGTCCGTCCATCAGATGAAATAGCTTATATTAACTGAACGTACAAAAGATTACCAGATAAAAAGGTCCGATGGGTATCATTAATGGGAAGAATGTAAAATTGCTACTAAAACCTACAAGTTCACGTGGTGTGGCTCATGTGATCTTTGGATCAGGATGATTTTTGTTTTTTCAGTTTATTCTATTGTGTTACATCTAATTAACGGGTTTGATGACATATTCACATGATAATGGCCACACATACAAACCTATGGTCCGCATCCCATTCCCCATTGTTCCATGTGGTATGGCACACCTGAATTATTTATCTGGTTAATCTTTTTCTCACTGCCTTGAATCTAGAATCGAACTCGATGGATGGAGTGGATTTCACGTATAAAATGTGGTGGACGCCGCAATGCTTGGGTGTTTTACACGCTGCATAAAACAGATGTTGGAGACCATTGCGGTCCGCGTTTACGTGCGACAACCAAAGATCATACCGCTTGGGCATTAGATTCCCAGGAACTTTTTTGATTGAACTGATCACCAACCGCAACAGTACCCAAACTTACGGTACAGTACCATCGTTTTTGCAAACGTACCGTATGTATGAAAAATCAGTGCCATGAAAATAATAATTCCAATCACAAGGATCATCCATCTAGAAAATCAGGCTGATCAATTCACTAGGCGAGCCACGACAGTATGTTGAGTTCAACCATCGGTTGTCCATTGATTCCATTAGTGTGGGCCGTATGATAATCACACAAGCCTGATTTATGCACCATGTGTTCTTTATAGGTTTTCCTACTGTTTCATGGTTCTGATGTCCTACATATGAGGCATATCCAAATAAATTGTCATCCAGCTCTCTTGTTTGTGGGGCCCATCTAGTTATTGGCATATCCACCAGATGAACCGTTCGAGTAGCTCCGGACCACACGTGGATTAGTAATTAACTATCGGACCATCCATTAGATGGTTGGTGGGCCACGGAATCGGACCCACGTGGTGACAGTGTTGTAAAAGTACAACGACATCTACTATATCAAAGTCAAAATGTCTTACTTGGGGCAGATTCCTCCTTGCATATCAGCTCTTAGTAATCCGCTTTTCCCGGCAGTTGGAGGCTGACAAACCTAATAATCAAAACCATCAAAACTCAGTTTTAAAAATGAAGAGATTGAATCAAGAAAAGATTCGTTTTGCCTACATCGCGACTCAATATCGCCCCAACGAGCCCACATGTGGGATGATCAGAACCGTCCATATTTTGGGTGATACCCAGGACGTGGCAGTAAGAAACTTACAGGAATGGATGATTTTTTAAATGGCTCACACTCGGCTGAATAAATCAATGGCCAGGATAATCTTTTTGGACCACCCACATGACGGATGCGTCCTATCAGTTAGTGAATTACCTCAGAGAAGACGGTCTTGAGCTGGCGCGTCCAATCCCCAAGCGTGCGGATATGAACACTAAGATAATCATCTCTTGGGGCTGAAGTAATGGAGAAAGGGTGCCTGTTTAATTACAATAATCATACTATTAATGCAATCTGATGTAGAGATTAAAAGATTTATTTAGTGAATTTTTTTTTTAAAAAAATGGTACCATTCGAAGGGCGAAACCGCGGCGCAGTTGATGAACATGTACTGACCACTCTTGTATTTGAATCCTTGAGGTTTGGACATGTGCAGTGCTAATACATTGCCGGGATAGACAGCAACCTAAAATGCCAGTGTAGATTCATTAATTAGATATTATATATGCATTTGATTTGTTTGATCAGAATACAGTATGTTGAACCCTGCAACCCTAACGCGCTTTCATGGTGCATTTGGGTGCTGGACTAGGTGGTCAGACGGTTTCATGGTTTAGACCAGAACCTGCCATTGAAATGGGCTGGGGTGACGGAAACGGATTGGCTACAGATCCTGCCACTAGCCAATGGCTAGTGGTCGGTGATCTGTGGGCCCCACCATGATGTATGTGTTTCATCCGTGCCGTTCACCCATTCTTCCATATCATTTTATGATATGAGCCCAAAAATGAGGTTAATCCAAATCTCAAGTGGACCGAACAGTGTTGATTCAACGCCCACCATTAAAAACTTCTGATATATTTTTTTACCCTTCATCCAAGTCTTTATTACCTAATCAACAGGTTAGATGTCAAATAACCATTACAGTGGGCCCTAGGAGGTTTTTAATGGTGGACATTCAATCACTACTGTTTTCCCATGGTGTGGTCCAACTGAGATTTATATCTATTTTATTTTTGGGATCAAGCTCTAAAATTATCTTTCGGATAAAACACATACATCAGGGTGGGGTCCACCTAGCACCAACCACTAGCCACCAGCCTGATGGAAGCGTCACTAGCCAAACCGCGTCATGGGGTGACTGTTTCATAAAAGATAGACGAGGAATGATCACATGCGTCTCAAACGTGTGTGGGGCCACCACTGTGACGTGTCAGTTCCATCCAAACCATCTATTATATGCGGCCCTATGTTAGGCCTGGATCCCAAAATACAGCTTGAAAAGGAACAATGGGGAGATTAGGGTGTGTGGCGCCCACCATAGAAACTTCTAGATGGAATGTGGGGTCCAATGTGTTGTAGATATGCTATCCAATCTCATCAGTGAGCCCCACCAGGATGAAGTAGCATAACTAAAATCAGGTGGCCACACCTCATGAATATATATGTTTTAGGATCGTTGAACATTTCTCCCTGCGGTGTGTCATACATGAGTTCTGGATCAGGAAGGCTTTTGGGATGTACAGTGAACATGAAGAGGCGCAACAGATGGACAGTTTGGATTCACCTGTGGGCCCCACAGAGATCAAACGTATGTGATCATTCTCTGAGGAAGAGGATCACCTACATTCATCAAAAGATCAAACCCATTGACTTCTACCCAAACACTCTTAAATCACTAGACCAACAACAGATTAGCTTTAATATCCCTTTTTTTTTTTCATTGTTTTAAATTAAGTAGATTTTTGAGCCGAAGCAGGCCAATTGGGTCTGACCGATTGAACCCGCGGTTCGACTGAACTGCCAACGAACATGAGGGTCATGGTCTGGTCTGGGTAATTTAAACGGTTCCATGGCGGATCCAATGCCAAATGCAATATGGGTTGGAGCTTTCGCTTACCTTTAGGATCGTAACAGGTTTAATACTCGATCTGAATGCCCTAATCAACCGCTCACAGCCGTAGAGAGCTACGGGAATAGCCAAATACATCCATGTCTGCAAAAGCCACCACATTGTTAATTAAATAACCACAATGAAAATAATAGAACTAGCTCAAAACAACAACAACAACAACAACAACAAAGACGAGGATGATGATGAAAGGTTTTTAGGAGAGGATACTAACTGTCTTCTTGTACCATTCCTTGGACAGGTAGAGGTAGATGCTGTGGACAATGAGGAGCACATAGACGATGACGAAGAGGTGATGGGAATACCAGAAGGCGTTGAAGCCTGTTAGCTTATGTAGCGGTCTTGGGAGCTTGAGTTTGTTGCGGCGGAACGACGGGGTGGCTAGAGTGAATGCGATCGTCATCAAGATAACCATTATGATACCCGTCACGCCTTCGATGCTATCGAGAAACCACCAATAGTTGGATGGCTGATTGTTGCCAAAGAAGGGCTTCATCGGCACGTACTCCTCTTTGGTCGCGTGAAGAAGACGAGGAAAATCACATGTTAGATGTGCACCAGCATGTACTCCAACGCCGATTGCGATTGCGACTGCAATGACCTGATCACATGAAAACACCCATGTTATTTTCTTTTAAGTGGTATACTTAAAATTTTTATATGCTTCTGTGCAACTAAAATGAATTCACTAAGGTTGTATTTGGATGCACAAGTGAATTGAATTGAAAACATCCATTATACAATCAAGAGGAAATGAAGGGTGCCTTTTATTGCATCAAAATATCATGAAATTTCACAATTATCAGTGTAATTTGGTAAAAATATCATGAAATTTTAAGACATTTGATGCAACCAAATGCACCTGGAAAGAATGGAAAAAAAAAAAAAAGGAACAATGAGGAAGTAAGCCCTCAAGATTGCAATTTGCAGTTCCCTTCCCTCAGCTTAGATACTAAGAAAGGTTTTCTTTTTCTTTTCCACATAACTGACTAGTTATTGCAATTCAATTTGATTATGTATCCAAACACACCCAAATGTAGGTTTTCAATTACCTTGTGGAAATTCAAGTTGTCATCAAACGGCACCATGATGCCTAGCTTTGTCTTGTTCCTAAGCCAGGTGATGGTGTTCCGGCAAACGGGTAGTAGAATCAGTGCCATGTTGAACTTAAGCGTCTCGGCCGCACCTTTGGCGCTGCAGACGCAATAGCCCATTATGTGGAAGACAGCCTTGTTCCGATACTGCACAAACTTGTATGCGAACAGGACCGACATGATCCCGATCCACAGTGCAATTACCCAAATTCTCTGCCAGTTATCTTCTACAAAGTATTTAGTTTTTTGGTACACTCGCCGAATCGGGTTACTCTCTTCCGTTGGCTTCAGCTTCTGACTCAGCATCTGACTCAGGTTCCGGCTATCCGTCGTCCGTCCTCTAGTAGGCTGAGGTGGGGCTTGCAACAATAATGTCTCCAGACTGTGGATCTGCATTTACATAGACAAGATTGAGATGAAGATCTTTCCAGTTTGTTCTCTAATGAAACGTGAATGCAGTATATATACCTCAATGTAGCCAAGATTATCTCGGTCGAGCTCTTCCATGATCAATGCAGCGTATTCCTCAGCCTGTTCTTGGATCTTCGAGAGCTTGTTTGCAGAAGCACTGATTGTAATAATCTGCAAAAGAGTAAGATTTTTGAGAAATGATAGGAGTCATTCTTAAACTCGGTGACTCGGTATTGACTCAGTCCGAGTTATTCCCTTATTTAGAAAACACGTGATTTATCTATAAAATACATGTGATTTCTCACAAATCTTCTCACCTCCTTTACTTCTTCTTCAGTGATTCGGCCATCCGCATTTTTATCCACCCTGTATTTGTATTTGATTAATACCATAATCACAATTAAGAAGATAAAATCACATAAAAAAGGATTTTGAAACCATTACATATCAAAGAAGGTTTGTAGCCTTGAGTCAAAGCTTTGATCAGAAATCTGCTCCCAACACTCTTTCAGCTCCGATTTAGTAATTGAATTCCCCGTTATATTCCTCCTACGAAGCAGTGCATCGAAAAGCTCTCCTGCAAACTCCTTTGATTCCTTCATACCTGTGATTGATAACAACCAAAACACATTCATGACTCGTACCCAACTCAGTTGCATGATGCGGAAGTTGACTCGGAAAATGCCCGAGTCGACTCTGAAATTTATGAAACATTAGAATAGTTTGTCTGTTACCTATGCATTGCCCGAAAGCTGAGCGGGGAAGGGCTCCATCAACAGCAAGCTCATCAAACCGCTTCTCCACCACTGCCCACCCAGCTCCACCATCCGTCTTGCTGATGAATTTCAGACCCTTCAGTGCATACACTGCCGCCGATTTGGAACGGTCAAACCGAGCCGCAGTAGGTCGCCGAGTGTTTGATGCGAGTCGTCTCAGCTCCTGCGACACCTGTTTGATCCGCGACGAGGCGGTCTGGATCACAGACGAACCAAACGACGCCCGTTTCTCGAGTGTCCGCGTCAACAATCTCACTTCCGGGTTCTCATTCTCAGATCCGCTGACCGCCTTGACGCTGTGGAAGGCCACAGAGTCATCACGAACATTGAGAGTGATTTCTACATATTCCTCATCTTTGCTAGTGCTGGCACCGCCATTGCCACCGATAATAGTACTTTCCGGGATGTTGAATCTTGCACTCTTTCTCCCGCCTCGTTTATTCACCAGCGGTCCGCTGAAGGCGATGTGATCACCGTTACCGACGCTTTTATTCACCAGCGGTCCGCTGAAGGCGATGCGATCACCGTTGCCGACGCTTTTATTCACCAGCGGTCCGCTGAAGGCGATGCGATCACCGTTGCCGATGCTCTCATTGTCAGAATGGTTTTCAGGGAGCGAGCTCCGCCCATCTACTGTGCCCATGTTCTGCATTCAAGATCTAAGAATTCTCAATAAGATGAGAAGCTTAGAATCTTCTTGAAAGAACAGGTTCTGTTTTGATGAAACTTAAAAAAAATTATAAATACATGATGAGAGAGAGAGAGAGAGAGAGAGAGAGAGAGAGAGAGAGAGAGAGAGAGAGAGAGAGAGAGAGAGAGAGAGAGAGAGAGAGAGAGAGAGAGAGAGAGAGAGAGAATGGTGCTGTTTGGGTGTGTGTGTGTATAAAAGGAATTGAATTTGGTAAGTTGTCTTCTCTTGGAAGCATTTCTGTGCTGCAACCACGTCGTCCAACGATGACCAACTTAGAACGGGTCGGGTCCTACAGTTTTCTGTACCATGGGTGATCGGGTTCAAGCCCGGCCGGTGCGGGTCTCATCTAATGAGGACCAGGAGCAGGATCAATCAGGGTTGCGTACCAGATCTTGGTTTCGATCAACGATTGAAAATTAATTTCAAACCCACCGAAATTGAGTGGCTTATCTGGTCCTATGTCGCCCTATTTCAGGCGTTTATGGCCAAAACCGGTTATTGAGTGATAGCTTACTAAACTAGGTTTTTGGGTCAGCTCCATTTCAATAATGGCATTTATGTGGTCATCGGGCCCACCTGAATGGATGGATTAGATCATACACGTGCCACTTTATTGCATGCATGCATCGTGTAAATAAACATGCTTTCTTAGGCAAGCGCGTCTTAGCAAACCGCGTTCCATGACGTGGATTGCATAGAGAGCCGGTGATCGGACTCTGTAGGGCCCATCGTGATATATGTGTTTTATCCACACCGTTCATCAACTTTTTCATATCATTTTAGAACATGAGTCCCAGAATGAGGTGGATTCAAAGCTCATGTGGACCCCACTATAGAAACAGAGGGGATTGAACACCGACCATTGAAAACTTCTTGGGAGCCAAGGAGGTTTTGTATCACAAATAAAAATTATTATGGGCCCAAGAAGGTTTCAACCGTTGGTGTTATCATACAAGTGGTGCCATCCACCTGAGCTTTGGATCTATCTATTTTTGAGCTCTTGTTCTAAAATGATATATGGAAAAATTGATGGACAGAGCAGGTAAAACACACACATCATGGTGGGGCCACAGAGTTGGGTTACCAGAGATCCGTGGTCTACTGGCAATCCATTGCTAAAATAATTAATATGCATTTAATGAAATGGATGGTTGGGATGGTTACCATTCTATAATTTTAAAAAATGATTCTTTAGAATCATAAGCTATCCATGATAATACTTAAGAAATAGATGGATTCAACTGTTGCTTAGACTTTTTTTTTAAAAAAATAAATAATCCTAGCCATTCATATTTAGTATAATGATCAAATGGTTAATATTTGTCAGATTAGTGTGATTTTTTAATGGTTGCCGATAAAATGCCCATGGAGCTTAAGGAACAAACCAGATCAATGGATTAGACTGTGTAAGTGTCCAATACAACCAGGAACACTAATAATATATAATTATAATAATATTATTAAAATTATCGCCTGACTCAGAACCACCCTGCCCTGCTTAATTTTATAATGTCTAAGATGGTAGACCTACCTTGAACCTCTAAATCCCTTTTTTAATCGGTCCAAAATGGTGGACCCCGGCCCGATTGAATTTCTAAAAGGCACCGGGAATTGGAATCGGACGATTTAAAATGGGTAGGGTCCACCGGGTATCATTGATAGGCGCGGATTGAGTACCTCCAGCAGGACCTAACTAGATACAGATGAACCTGGAAGGGGCTCTGTGGGGCCCACTGTGATGTGTGTGGTTATATCCATGCTGTCGACTTTTCATTTTAACATATCATTTTGGGGCATGAGTTCAAAACGCGTTAAAGGCTTGAGTGAAGCACACCACAGGAAGTGGTGACAATGACGCCCACCTTTGAAATCTTCTGATGGCACACCGTGTTATTTATTTGCCACACATACATGTATGAACAGAAATAATAAATATCAGCTTTCCATAACTTTTAACCGCACCATTCATGTAGTGTAGTTCACTCAAAACTTTGAATTTATGTCTTTTTTGGTTCATACGCTGAAATGATATGTCGAAATAGATGGACAGCGTGATGCATCAAGGTGGGCCCTACAGAGCTCATTTCAAAGACTGTCGATCTCTAGCCAGATCCTAGTGAGAGTAGCAACCAATCTGCATGCACCATTGTCATGTAGAGTGGGCCGCTGACAGTTTCACAGCCAAGATGGACTAGAAAAGGCCCAATCAAAGACGGAAGTAATCTGGACCGTCAAAACTTAAAACAAACTTGTCTCACAAATTGATATGAGCTCTCAGACTTACTATATATGATTTTGGGGTAGGACAACCCAACTTGACTATATATGCTCGGTTGCACACATCAAATTTTCAAATTACCATCATATCCACAGTGGGTTTTAATTTCATTTTTACTATTTAGTTTTAGTTTGATAGTAGCTCTTTATCCATTTGGCTTGAGGAGTTGTGCTCAACATGAGAAGTACTTGGAATAATTAATGTAAAGCCAAATATGACACTTACTATTTTTGGCTGAAAATTGAATCATGACCGTATATAAATAGTAAGTTTACTATTTATAGTAAGTCATGATTTATAGGTGTTTTTGTTATAGTTTAATTCCGAAACTTAATCTATAGCTCAGTATCCCTATTTAAAGGGTTGTAAAATCGTTTAATCATTCATCAATTAATTTACAAATATTTTAAAATATTATTTTTATTTTCTTACTTTTTCCCGTGGATTCAGTACTTTTCTTTGAGAAGTCTAGGAAGCTACATAAATTCAAGTAGTCATCCATGAGAAAGAATGTGATGGTGATTGGTGATCGACCTCATATGTTCATCCCTGCCTTACATTGACAGCTGATCGGGTTGTTTAATGAAGGCTAAGGATGATTGCTGGTACGACATGGATGTAGGGGTGGCCTTGGGCCTGAAAAATCAGAATCTTGATCATAGGGCCGGCCCAGCCCGAAACAGTTCAAAACGAGCCGAGACCTACCCCAGGCCTGGCCCATTGACACCCTACATGCAAGACACGTAAGATATCTGGTCTTATCCGGAAAGAAAGATGGAGAAATTCGAAAGGAACTGGACACTTACGAAGGAGGGTGCCAGATCCAGTCCGTTCATTGGTTATGCTGCAGTTTTACATTATGAATGTAGACCGTTGGACTCTTTCCGACCGTTAAGTATTTTTCCATACGTGGTGCGTCGACAGCCTGATTTTTGGGCCACGATCGTCTACACCTTTACGTCGGTCGCGGATTGCGTGCTGCCCCTGCCATTACCGACGTGGGTGCTGCTAGAGCTCCATGAGACCCAACATGATGTATGCCTTTTATCCACGCCGTCCATCCATTTTTACAGCCCATTTTAGGGCATGAGCCCAAAAATGAGCAGATACAAAGCTCTAGTGGACCACTTAGTGGGGATCGGACGCCACCGTAATAATAATAATAATAATAATAATAATAATAATAATAATAATAAAACTTCCTTGAAGTTTTGGTCCAAGCTGACATTGGTGTTTTCAGGTTGGATGGCAAATAAACATTGCGGTTTTCCTTGGGACCGCAGAAGGATGGCCATACTGTGTGAGAAAATAGACGGTAGATAAAGGACTGAGCGTCTATACCTAACGTACACTTGTGGTTCATGTAATGAATTGAGCTACCGTTGAATAAGTGGATACAAGCAATTGATTTTTAGTTAGTTGGCTATCTACGGTAGTTGCCCACGAGGTGGACGGTCTTGATCAATCAAGGTAGGGTCCACCCTCACAAAAAGGTTGGATTTGCACCGTGTTCACCGTTCAACCAGAGATGAGGGTCCACAGTTTGACATGGCCTTGACGGGACACAAGTGACACGCGTCGCTTATGACGTGGATTGTGCAGAGAGGCACTTACCCACCTTTACCGTGGTGTGAAGACTCTGTGGGGTCCACCGTGATGTATGTGTTTTATCCACGCCGTCTATTCGATTTTTCAGCTCAATTTATTGGATGAGACCAAAATTAAAGTAGAACAGTGATGTATATGTTTTATCCATTCCGTTCATTCGTTTTTCCAGCTCATTTTAAGGCATGATTCCAAAATCGATGTACAATATCCAAAGCTCAAGTGGACCACACCACAGAAAACAGTGGGTATTGAACGCCTAACGTTGAAAACTTCTTAAGGGCCACAGAAGTTTTGTATCAAGCTGATATTTGTTTTCAATTGTGGTCTCGTGCACAAAAATGAGCTGGAAAATGAATGGACGGCCTGGATAAAACAAATACATGACAGTGGGCCTACATAGTATTCACACATATATCGCTGCTTAGTTACTGTTATGCATCTAGTGGGCCTTACCTGGATGGGCAACGCCCACGACAATCCTAACCAGGCAATGTTTCAATATGCACCTACCAAAAGTATTAAATCGAAAATGGTTCCTTACAATTTCCAAGGAGAGAAGCCCATTCATCCAACCCGCTGTACGGTTAAGCTAAGTGGGCCATCTGCCTGCATATTGATGGATGGTTCGGATCCACTGATGAGACAATTATTAATCTTCATTAAAGCTAGTGAAATGGATTAGAAGCTTCGTTAACTTTTTAATAATTACTCGAGTTATCATAGTGTCGTCTCGACAGCTAGGGGTGCACATTTAACCGGTAGAACCGTGGAACCGGACCGGAACCATTGGATCGGTCCGGTTTGGTCCGGTTCCAGTTCCGAAAATCCCAGAACCGTTAGGAACGGTTCGGTTCCGGTTTAGGGGCATGTAAAACCGAACCGAGCCGAGCTGTTAACCGAACCATGGACCCGAACCGTGGAACCGATCTGTTGAACCGTGGATTTGAACCTTGGATCCGAACCGTTGATCCAGAACCATTTAATGCTAACCGTCAAATGGGCAGTTAAAATTAAGATGGTTAAAAATCTTAAATCTTGTCCATTTATTAGCATGGGGACCACGTTTTGGACCATTGATTACACATACACATGTACCATGCCTGAGATGACATTTTTCATTCATGCATGAAGAGTTTTGCTAACCACACTCGTGTGGGCAAAAAGCTTATGTACACGCCACACGTGCTATTATGGCATGATAGATCTGATCCAATCCATCCATCAGAAAGGACAGATTACACTGATGACTAACCCAACCATCAGGGTTGATCCACTGCTCAGGCAAACCACCCTTTGTAAAACAAATGTACAGCTCCAACTCATCCTTCTGTTTGCAATATTGGGGCCCACATGCTAAGAGGACCAGATTATTTTTACTTGGGGAAACACGTAGAAGGTTTGACCAACCTGATGGATGGATTGGATCTCGCACTTATGTGCATGATGGCACATGTGTGGTGAGCAGATGAGCTCTACTACACACGCCTATACCCTTAGCAAAGCTACGCCAGATGATTTTTTTTTCCACCTTTTTTTCTTTTGTCTAAAAACCCAGAACCATGGTACTGATCCGGAACCGAACCGGTTTTCGCGGTCCGGTTTTGATTCAGTTCTAGTATGCTAACGGTCAAGTTCCGGTTCCGAAAATCCCAGAACTGTTAGTAACGGTTCGGTTCCGGTTTTACCCCAAAACCGGACCGAACTGAACCGTGTGCACCCCTATCGACGGCGACTCGCTGGCTGCCAGGCATGCGTTGTACTTGTACTTGCATGTTGGGGGCTGTCAACTGGTCGGGCCTGGGGTTGGTCTTAGCCCCGATTTTGAACTGTTTTGGGCTGGGCCGTCAGGCCGGCTCTATTCAAAATTTTAATTTTGCAGGCCTGAATCCGGCCCATTGACACCCCTTTGCTGCTTTGCATGTAGAGAAAGTCTTTGATGCTCCGGCAGACTGATGAATGATACGCAGGCACTTACAAATAGCAGACTGATGAATGATACGCAGGCACTTACAAATACATATGCAGCGTAAAATTAGTAATTAACTGTGGGGATTATAGTTATCAGTTTAGAGTTTAGACGTTACTTTGAACAAAAATAATGCTTGAGTGAGCCACACTACAAGAAACAGTGGATATAAAGACATACATAGTTGAAACCTTCCTAGGGCCCACATCCATGCATCCAGTTCAAGAGGTTACTCCCCTGATGAAAGAAAACACAAACATCAACTTGATCCATCTCCATCCGTTCAATATCCACTGTTTCCTGTAACGTGGTCCACTTGAGCTTGTGATCTAACTCCTTGCCCAACAGGCTTCTGGGCCTGGCCCACCTTAAGTAGGGCTTGGGCTGAAGTAAGGGCTGGGCTCGGACTTAAACCTCGAGCCTATTTTTCAAGCAGGCTGGGCTTGGACTTAGTTATCTAAAAGCTCATTAGTCTGGCACGACCCGCCCGTCGACATTTTCAACCCAAATTTCTCTATCCTTTCCTACTTCCCAAGTAATTTTTTTTAATTTTTTTTTAATTTTTTTATTTTTTTAAATAACTCCCCCTCTTGGGGGTGTAAAGGAAACAAATTGAAGTGAATATTACCGTGTTTGAGTTTGATTTGAACCTAGCTGTTTGAGTTTCGGTTTGTTTAATGCTTGGTAATTAAGTTTGAGTTTGGTTTGTTTAGGTTTGATTAGTTATATAAATCGAACTCAAACTCAAATTCAAGCTTGATTCAGATTTGATTATGATCAGTTTGCCTCTTCAAAAACTCATTTGACTTGAGAGTTTTATTCAAAATATGAATTTCATACCGTTTATTATATGGCATAAGTCCTCAGCTGTATACATGGAGACTCATTCATAGATGGCTAAGATTATTTAAAATCATTAAGTGAATATATTGTCCATCTAGCATAAGACTTATTAGTTGGATGGCCTGGGTTTGAATAACTCTACACATTGCCACATGTGAGAAGGATGGGCCACTGCCATTTAAAAAAATAAATAACCTAACCCGCATGAATGAAATCTGTTTTTAATTTTATAAAAACCAAAGATAATCCGGGACATATGTAACACACTGTGTAGCATATGCAACATTAGTAATTATACATATTTTAGATGTGTTACATAGTGTGTGCTACACGTTACGCTACAACCCTATTTAAAATATTGATTATTAATATGTATACTTCTAATATCTATTATTGTTATATGTATAAGTTATATAAATTGTCGGTACTTGTAAATATGTATAAGTAATATAAATGAACTTTTTTGAACCTAAATGAGCAAAACTTAAGGTTGTTTGAGTTTGGTTTGATTAATAACGAAACTAAAAATATTACTCAGGTTTGGTTTGTTTAATAATCAAATAAATTCAAACAAGCTTTTAACAAACCAAATTCGAGCTGTTCATGAATAGTTTGGTTTGCTAATTAACCACCCTTAATCCCTCCTCTTAATGCCTCTCTCTCTCTCACATACAAACACGTGTGCTAATCAATCAGAGAATAGGAGGAAGAAGCTCTCTTGGGAATGTGAATGGAGTTTCATCTGCTGAAAATGGCAAGTACATAAATATCATGAAATTTCAAGACTTTTTTTAGTTGCAAGTATTAGGGTTCTACCTCATTTTGCATATATTGCTACTTTCATAATTAGAATGTATTTTTGCCTTGGGGACCACATGCTTCGATGGTCTGATGATCCAAACTGTCCATGTTCTAGTTGATACTCTATACTGACAATCATAAGTAGAGTTTATGCTGATCAGATGATTCTGGCCAATCACAATGTGTAGATGAGGAACATTGAAAAGAACTCACATTCCTCTACAAATATCAAAGGTCAGATTCTTTTATGAAAATACCATCTACAGGCCACCTTGGGCTCAGGCTCGAGCCAGGTCCTTCAATAACAATTCGGGCTGTGCTCAAGCTAGACTATTTTAGACTGTCATGGGCCTAAGTCGAGTTTGGGCTTAAATGCGGGCCCAACTTGTATAGAGCTCAACCCGGCTGATCATCGGCCACCTGGCACTGCAAATTTTGTCTCGTGATTTCTGATAAATCCTGCATGAAAAAATTTCAACGAGTGTCTGTCAACTGTCCATTAGCTGACAATTTTCAAGCTTATATAAACAGGCATTCACCCCTTGCTAGAGAGTAAAAAACAGTAGAAGAAATACTCTAAAAGTTTTGATTTTTTTTTTTTTTTTCTTGGATTTCCCTCGTCGACAATGAGAAAATTCTACCGCTTAGGCTCCTCTACAGCAAGCATACCTACGCCTTGGTTTTGCCTCAAGTAGAAATGCTAATCTAACACAGCAAAACTAACATTGTCATATCAAGAGTAGAGTTAGGATTAGGGATATTTGATTATCCCTTTTTTGATTCAAGAAAAATATATCCGATTTTCCTTCTCTTTTTAACATATCAATCAAGCTCAGAATGCAGTTCATTTGGCACATTCCATCATAAGTTAACATTTCTTCCCGTTCACTTTTCTTTACTACATTTACTTTCTATTTACTTTGTTTTATTCTATTCACTTATCCGGAGCCTTGGCTATGTGAAACAATATTTGGATCTTAATTTTATCACTCTTGTTTGTTTATTTCTTATTCAATTTGCTCTACCATTATCTTTTAACTTTGTGAAGCAATATTAGAATCTGTTTACTTTTTTTTTTTTGGTTTGACTTTGTCATAGAAGTACTTGTAACTATATGATTAACATTTCTTGCAGATATATGATTTTCTTAAAAATTAAATGTCCCTTAAAATAGATATTGTATGCTAGTGCGGGTGAAAGAATGTGCCTACCCATTCTTTTATTATCCAGATTTTCAGAATTATAGGCCAATCCCAAGAGTTATTCAAGTTGAAGACTTTTCATGATTTGTCAGTTTTATCAGGTAAGTTTACAGCTAATTTAGCCGACGGTAAAACTGTTACCTGGCGAAATTGATTAGTGGTATAAACTCTAATCATTTCAGATGTATTATTCTAACCACCTTAGAAAAGTATTATATGGTCAAATAAATCAAAATGACGTAAACAAACCATACATACAGAACCATCATGGCTCTAAAAAGATCAACTGCACATGACAACAAAGACAATCTTCGACAGCGTATCGCTTATCCAGCACTGTATGAACATGCGTTGAGAAAGGCGGTCCACGCCCAAATCCATGCAGGGGCACTACTTACCCAATCCAACGGAGGTTTACATGGAATTGCCCCTCCGGATAAGAGTGCGCAGAGTAGCTGTTATCCTTAGGCTGACGTGGCAGATTTGGTTGGCCCACCACAAAAAATCGCACATGATCCTTAGCTGTCAACCCATGCGAAAAGCCAGCCTTTATATTGAGAGAATTCAACTGAATTGAGAAGAGAATACCTTTTTCTCTCCATATATTGAAAGACAACAACTACGCCACCTGTCAATATTTCCGAATCCTTCAAAGCCATAGATGAAGCTCTTCTGTTCAAAGGGTCCTCCAGCCGTTGATCACTGTCCTAGATCCCTGTTTTAACAAATGGACCCCACTGATTGATGATCCAAACCATCAGCACAATGGGGCCATAGTATATGCTGTATTTTTTTCTTAACTATTTATTTATACAAACCAATCGGATTTTCCCAAAAATACATTTCTAGGAAATCACCAATTCATGGTGGGGTCCATCAGATCAACGGTCTAGATCATCGATCTATTCCCACAACTTTTACAAACTCAAGAAGAGGACGCTACACGCAGCCTTGGCTCCGAGGATCATATCGCGATGCTTCCGTCGACAAAAATCCTTTGATATTTACAACTGGTAGGGAAACTTTAGCTACTGACAGGTTGAGTAGCGAGACTCGCTACTGAAGTGACGTCATCAAGTTATGTGGGCTCCACAATGATGTATGGTTTGTATCCATTTTAGGGCATGATACAAAGAATGAGACAGATCCAATGCTGAAGTGGACCCCACCAATGAAAACAGTGGAGAGAGTGACGCTTACTGTTGAAACTTTCCAAAGGTCCACCATCATGTTTTTTTGAGATCCAACCTGTTCATGTGTTAACGCAGACATGACAGAAGGGAAAACACAAATATAAGCTTGATCGAAAACTTTTGTGGCCCTTAAAACTTTTTAATGGTAGGCGTCACTCTCCCCACTGTTTTCTGTGGTGGGGTTCACTCGAGCTTTGCATTTGACTCAGTCTTTATATGATGCCCCAATGTGATCTCTCCAAATGGATGGACGGTGTGGATACAAAACATACATCATGGTGGGGCCCACACAAGTTGGTGACGTCACTTCAGTAGCCAATCTCGCTACTCAACGTGTCAGTATCTAATCCGCGTCCGGAAACTACTTACCCAAGGGGTGATGTCGGATATGATGATTGTAGCCGTGCATTTATTTCTCTGAGGATTTATTTTATACTCCAAAAAGACATGTTGGTTCATACTCATGCACGTAGAAACTTTTAATTGGTAGTTATATAAGTCAAATTAAACCGTTCAAGTCATGGGAACCACCGTAGTCCCAATATCAGAATCTGACAATTGATCATCTCAACTTTAACCGTTCCTTAAATGTCTACTAGTTGGCCAGTTATGAAAATTTTTTAAGTATAATATTTTTTGTATGACCATATAAGTGGGGCCCACGAGTTGGAGTGGAGTGGATACGGATTGGCTACTCACCTTGCCACTAGCCAATGGCTAGTGGTCGGTGCTCTATGGGCCCAACATGATGTATGTGTCTCATCCATGACGTCCATCCATTTTTTCCCTATAATTTTATGTCATGAACCCAAAATTGAGGTAGATCAAAATCTCAAGTGGGCCACATAATGTTGATTGTACTCTCTCCGTTAAAAACTTCCTGGGGTTATAAAAGTTTTGGATGAAGTTAATATTTGTTTTTTTTTTTTTTAACCTTCAGGTAATCTACATATTGGATGTCAAATAAACATTAGACAACGGCTAGGAGGTTTTTAATGATAGACATTCAATCACTACTGCTATCCCATGATGTGGTCTACCTGAGATTTTGATTTACCTCATTTATGGGATAAAGTAAAAAATGATGAGTGTAGATAAAACACATAGATCATGGTGGGCCCACAGAGCACCGACCACTAGCTGGCTAGTGGCAGCGTCACTAGCCAAACCGGCCGGAGTGGATAATTTGAGATGGACTACTTGTACAGTTTCTAACTAGTGCAGTGTACCTAGGTATGGAATACACATGAAATCAGGGTATAAACAATCACGGCTGTCTAAATGGTATAACCATAAGGTGGTCCATCGTAGAGATCCCATCCTCAGAAATCAGGCTGGCCCACTTATAGAAAAACCCAAAATACCATATTTAATCAAATGTACAAGTGGCATGCAAGCAAATCAAATGTAACCATTCAAATTGTGGGACTTAATTTAGATGATCAAAAAGCCAGAATTCCCCATGATGATTAATGGAGATTTATTGGATGGTCCAGATGAAAACCAGTCAAAAGTACCAATTCAACAAATAAAACCCCATTAACCAGAGTTTAGGACCACATCATCAATCTAATTTTGAGGTGATGGACAACTCTCATGGTTGGCCCCCTAAGATGGACTGTTTAGTTCGACTTGATGCATGTCACACGTGTCGTTCATGAGTTCCTACGTATCAACTATCACACGAAGCAAGAGTATCAATAACTTACCTGAATGTGTACAATTTATGATTGCATGCTTGTGGACCTTCACATGCATTATTCTGTTGCATGTTGTGTCTTATGATTAAACATAAAAACCCAAAGAATCAAAATAGAAGATCTGATTCTCCAGCTTGATTGAAGGCCACTGATGAATCCACGTTGTATTGTTTCAAAATAATACCAAACGGGGCTTCAATGATGTTTTAGATCAAATTTTATTATGGAAATCAGATGAGTTATTCTATAATGCATACACATTTTAAAGATGTTGTTTTGGGGTTTGTAGTTTTATGTTGGAAGGTTCTTTAGAACTGGCGTTGGACAATTATCTTTTGTTCAGAGATGCATTATTGAATCCCATAACAATCATCAAGTTAAAAGGTTGGAAATTTGCAATGATCACCTTATTATTTCGATTCGGAATTTTCAATTCATCAGTAAATACTTCGTAAATGGGTAATAATTATTTCATTTGGTTTTTATATCACTCTTTTATATACTTGATTTGACCAACAGTCTCTTTAGATGCAAAAACCAAGAATAATGCTGCAAAAATATTTGTGGATCCCACCGTGATGCATGTTGCATATCTACACCGTTCATCCGTTATGTCAGTTGAATTTATGGCATGAGCAAAAAAATGAGGCATATCCAAAGCTCAAGTGAACCACGCCATGGGAAAAAGGAAATCCAATACTTACTGTTAAAAACTTCTTAGGGACACTGTTTCTTTAGGTCTCGGCCACTTGAGTGTTGAATCTGCCTCATTTTTCAAGTCATGCCTTAAAATATTATGATAAAATATTGGATGGACGGAATAGATACATAATATACATCACCTTAGCGTCCATAAATTTAAATTAGCTCTTTTGAATCGGTTTGGAATGCACAGTAATAATTACCCTGTAAGAGATTTGAAAAATCAAGTAGCCCAGAAGGAAATATCTAATTCTAATAAGGTATGCAGAACCATCCAACATTGTTATTAGGGGCTTGTTTGGATTCGTTAAAACCTTGGCCAGATATTGAATGGAAAGGAAAAACTACCATGTTAACCTAAACCGTCCAAAATAAGATATAAACTCAATGGGAGAAATACCTTTCACTTGTTTGTTTTCTTTCTTTTCTTTGTGTGTGTTTAATTCAAATGGGGTAATAGTGTCGCATCAAAGGAAGATGATATTCTTTTCATAGTTGATTGATATTTTATTTTACTAATAATCCAAACATATCCTAACTAAGCCATATAGAAATATCAGCAACTTCTATAGCAATGATTTTCTTCAATTTGCTAAGCCTAGTGCTGACATGCATGCATGCAACCAACAATCATGACGAACATCTAGACACCATTACGAAAGTATGGCATGGGTATGAGATCCAAGTCATCCATCAGGTGGGTCCTGATGCATATATAGATGCTACACAAAAAAACAAAAAATTAAAAATTAAATATTAAAAATTAAAAAATCAAGCTTCTCCTTAGGTGGTCCTTAGGTGGTCCATGAAGTTGGAAATACTTGGCAGAGTTTTTTAGGTGCTTGTTTGTTTATAAAACGGTAGCCCAACTGTATAGCTCCATCCAATGAGCAGAGGGCCCTAATTTCTGGCCAGGTCATATAAACGAAGGAATCAAGTGCTTTAAGGCCTGTTTGGTATTAGGTAAGATTAGGTGGCATGGAATTGTATTTGATCCCATGCAAATTTCTCATCCCTGGAAGGATTTGATTAATCATTGTATTATCATCTAGAGCCAATACTAAATGCTGTTGGATTTTGAAATTCAGTGGGCCCATGTTGATGTATGTATTTTATCCACACCATCCATTCATATGTGCCCTTCATATGTGACATTCAAGTTATACATGTGTATAGGTGATTGACATCATTTGTGAAAAATAATCCCTTGATTTCAATTCCATGGTCTACCAAACATAGGCTTAGCTTAATATAGTGTTATATATATGGGATTAGATAGTCAAAACCTGGTCAACAGTTTACTCTTGCTCCAGTGGTAGACTCTAAGGAGTTTCAACACCTGATCATGGGTTGAGTACCCATAGGTGGTGAAATCCCACTAAGGCATGAGTGTGTGGGGGTGTGTAAATTTTAAAAAAAATAAAATAAAATAAAAAAATAAAAAAAAATATGACAGCCAATAAGGGTGTTAAATCCATCCAATCCAATGCAATTCCATATCATCTAATCCCATGGTCCAAACACACATGTGGGCTAGTAAAGGTCTGAATTTCTTTATTAAAAGATACCCAAGATGAAATTATTGTCTTAAACTTCTATTATAACATGCCTTTGTCACTATTTACATCCATCTTACTTAATAGAGTCGTGCATTTTTTCTACTCATGGTAATAAGGAAAGTAAAACATTTTCCCAGGAGTAGAAAAAAAATAAAAACAGTTGTTACCATCAACAAGCTCCTGTCCAAATGCAACTTCCACATAAAGGATTTAAGCAAAAGTTAAGTCCCTATCAACTGGGTCCTTACTCTTACTCCGGTTGTAGACTCTCAGGAGTTTCAAAACACCTGGTTGAGGGTTCAAGTACCGGTGGTGAAATCCCACTACCGTGTGATTGCGTGTGAGAGTGTGTGCGTGTTTAAATAATAATAAAAAAATTTGTCCCTATGAGCTTATCTATTGAGAACAGGTTTGATTGGTTTTAGTGATTGGACTTTTAATGCCTATTTCCAAAAAGATGAAATGAGATTTGCACAAGTGCAGCCAAACGCAATACAAAAGGGCGTTTGGCTCAAAATGAGTTTTAGGCATCAAACACCTGTTTTTGAGAGGGTGCGTCCAAACAGTCACCAGTGTTGAAAAAGACGGAAGAGTTGTATGATACTTAAAAGCATTGCACCTCGCAATTTATTTATGTGGCTGATATTATCTTTAATTAAAGCAACCAAATTCTGGGGCCCCACTGCCACTAAATCACTGGCTCAAAATCATATTAGTCCAACAATTCTAACATCTGATTTATGAACGTTTGTTTGTTTGATCAGGGCCGTTAGATTTTTCTCATTTTAATCCGTCCAACAAATGTCCACCAATCCAATAGTCGTATAATCAAATAAAAACATTTTTTTTTTTGGTTCATGATACATCTAAATTATTTAGAAATCCATAAATTAGGTAGTTTGATTTGAATTAGTTGTATGCCACGTATGCAATTTCTAAGTGCATGCATATCATCCCCACCAACACATTTCCAGCGTATCAAAGATATATTTCTCAAAAAATAAAAAATAAAAATATAGGGCGATGATTGATAGACAGCTGACCCAACGACATCAGCTGTTATGTATGCATGTGGGTGGGCCCCACCGTAGCTACCAATCAGAGTCAGTTTTCTAACTGTTTTTGGGTTGTAGGATAAGCATAGCTGGACAAATACACGAGGGCATCGAGTTCTGGAAAGTTTTAGACTATCCAAACAATTCATTGAAATGGAAATCATGTTCCTTCTGGATGGGGAAAGAGTCACATCCTAAAAAACGTGGACGGTTGTGGGCCATCATGATGTAGATCGGACGGTGTGCCGTGTAGATTTCGTAGCTTGATTGGGTAATGGTCCTAATGGATAGAGCTCTTTATCCGAAGCTCGATGTAGCGTCTTATATAGTGTACGGTCCATACATGTACAGGTAATGGTGTTGTGGTAGTGCATGCTGATCCATACACACGCACATGGTCACTGCACGCTTTCCATTCATTTACCTCCATCTGTGAGTCGGATATGAGGAGAATTTTAGACTGAATGTATGAAATTTTACACTTGATGGATAATCCTATCTATCTGACCGTTCATCATCAAAGTGATGTTAGAGTTCACAACCGAGGGCCCATATTCAATCATGAAAGTTCGTTAATCGTAGGTTAGAATGGTGTAGCATGCTCGACTTTAAGGTCATTCCCTACCTATAGTGGGGTCATCGATATGAACGGCTAGTAATTGGGTATATGTATGCGAAGTGTACTGTAGCTCTGTGCATGCGTACGGATCCTATGTCGGCGTATCAATGTTTTTCGCCGTAAAGAAACACCACTGAGTCACAAGACGGTAGAGTCTGAGTGACAGAATTTGGTAAATCTATCCGTCCAAATGTAAAAATGGCAGGCTAGAGAATCAATCTGGACTGTCCATATAGTGAGGTCCTACTATGGATAGCCAAAATTTAAAATATTACTTGTATCAAGAAAATTTAGACATTATTTTATTGCACATTTCAGCAAGGAACATGGGCTGTTAATCTTTTCATTTTCATCCATCGATTTGAAGGGTAGTAATCGGATGGTTAGGATCATCTGATCTATGAGTATTTTGAATCATCTTCAGTCCGCGCTAGGGAGAAGTAGATGGACGGTCTCTGTTGTTTGTTACCTGCCACGTGCTCTGTGGAGAGATGTCTATGTCATATTCCTATGATAGTTACACGTTGCATATCAGATGGAAAGTGTGGACGTGCTCGCAGCTGGACCGGCCAGCTGGACCTCACCAGGGTGCAACAGCCATTCATTTTGCAAGGTATCGTAACCGTCCAATCTAGGACCATCAAATGGAGAACCAGAATGAGCCAAGTTGGGGTTGTCCACGCCTATTGGGCCTTAAAGTAATGGGTCACCGACAGGGCTATCCATGGGCTGGTTTAACCCGTCGGGTTTTCGGGCTACGGTATAGGATTGGGCTGGAATGTTAGACCCACGGACCAAGCCAAGGTTTAAATTTAAGCCCGTTTCGTAACAAGGCCGGACGTGGGTTCGCTTAGCCTGTTTGATTTTCAAAAGTAAACGTAGTGGCATTGTTAGTAGGTAATAATTATTTCTATGTGTAATTATTGCATCGTTTTTAAGAATTGATTGGACTCTTACTTTTCTCAATGCTAAAATTGAGGATGCTGCCAAATATTTGTGGGGCCCATCCTGATGTATGTGGATTATCCACATCATCCATCCATTATGCGAGCTAAATTTAGGGATGAGCCAAAAAATTAGACAGATTTAAAGTTCAAGTGGATCACACCACAGGAAAAAGGGAACCGAACACCCACAGTTAATAACTTCTTAGGTTACTGCTTACTTTGGTGTGGGTCACTTCAATATTGGATTTGCCTTGTTTTCCAGCTCATGTTTCAAAATGTCATGGTAAAGCTAGTGGACGGATATGTCATATGCATCATGGTGGGGCCCACAAATATAAGTTAATCCTTTTGGACCCTTTTTTCAAGCAAAAGTACGTTACTGTTTTCAAACCGGATGGAATTGTAATAAGTAGGTATTCACGGGGCATTTATAATAAATTTGAAAAATCAAACGGGCAAGAGCAAGTAAGACCCATGAAGGGCATTTTTGTCATATACCATGCATGATGAGGCCCGGGGTCCGGGCCTAGTTTTACTTCGAGGACAAGGGCTCTGGCATATTTGTTTAGGCCTGCCACGGGTCAGGCTGGTTTTTAACTTGGTGGACCCGGCTTTGACTAACCTGGATCCGGTGGGGCTGAGGCTGACCCGAATCAGACCCTGTGCCAGCCCCGAATCTAGAAAACGTGCATATGCCAAGAAAGGGGGCTTTTGTGGAAATCGAGGGAAATTTGGACCACTAGTCATGTCGGTTCCCGTCAAGATCCTCTGGCCAAAACCTAAAGAAGGTCCGCTCATCAGATGGGCTACATTTATGCACAGAGTATAAAATGTCGCTCGTCTTTTAACAAACGTCCATTTTCTTAAAATACAATTATGACCTACCGGATAAGTACAGCCGCTCCATATTTTTGAAGAAGAAGGCTTGCTTGCAGTGTTCCCCACCTGATGAATGGCTCAGATCTCAACAAAACTTGCCTTTATTGCACAGGTGCCGCGACTCTCTCTCTCTCTCTCTCTTCAACTGCGATTCTTCCTAGTCCAACGCAATAAAAGTGAATAATAGACGAGGTTACGTCCCGACGTATTGAAATACAACACGATGGGACTTTTCATTGAATCCAGGTCATCTTCTTATCCTAACCGTCCATGTGACGATTTACTCCTATGTATGGTGGTAAGTCAACAGATAAAGCTCTCAGTTGGATTATTCCAAGTTCCAACCCTTCCATAATTTAGCTAATTTAGCTATTTTGCTTTGAAAATAAATAGGTAGATCGTAGCCTTTGAAATACTCATTCAAATAACGTTTTTTCAGGAACCACCGTCCAAGTTGAGTCCATCAAATAAACGGTATGGATCAAGCCATGGTTAAGTGGTATACAGATTGCATTGAAGTTACATGACCGTCTCACTTCCAACGGCAGCAGATGTCCCAATTAAATCCCACCACGTATCAACACTACCGAGATACGTGGTGCTGAATACTCATCACGAGTCCGAATTTGTTTGGCTCGTCCTTAGGCTACTGTGATATTTATACGCCATCCAAACCGTTGATAAGTCAGCTGCTACCAGGATGAACCGAAAATACAAATATCAGTGCCTATTTTCAGTTCCAGCTAATCAACTGCAGTTCGAGCATACGCATGTGGCTCGGGTTGCAACGTTGGAGACCATGCACGTGCCACGTGGCACCATCCTAATCCAACCATCTCGATCATCACTTTCCTGTTCTCACGTAAGGGTGCAAAGCCCATGCATTATTAAGTTGGTAGGTTAAGCCTAACATCGTCACTTACAACTAGTTAAGATTCATCAAAATGGCAAATGAACATGCGAAGATAGGCTTTTATAGCACACACGAGTTTTCAGTCCTTACAAATGGCTCATGCTTGAGAAATCCGGACCACTAATCTGTTGCATCACACTACGGGTGAACCATGACTGTAAAGGTCTCGTAGATAGGAGAATATCAGCCGTTTGAATTGTGACCTACCAATAGACGGATGAGAAGAGAAATGCAGCAACGGCCCGCTTGCAAACAAAAAGGCTTCAAAGATTGGTGTGCTATTTGCTAGGTGGCATGGACCAGATGGACGGTCCTGAAACTTTTTATATTTCGATAGAACAACTTTAATCGAGGAAACGGTAGACATCTTATCTAAGGTTTCGAAACGCTGTAAAAGATCTTTTGGATGGATAGGATCGTCCGTTCATGATTATTTTCAGGTAGTGGCCCATGACTTGTGGTTCCAACGTAATGGACAGTCCAGATCGATCGATTGAGCTGTCCGTGCCTCCAAATAGTCTAAAACTAAATAAATGTTACTCTACTGGTCCATGCCACTACCTGACATCTTATAGGCGCCATTAATTAACCGTCTCACGTGATGTCACGTTCTCAGTTCTGATAATTTCCTTTCCGTTTGCTGGCTTGACTTTTCATGCAAGAGCTTTCTTTCTCATCTCCCAAAGTCCGAAAACGCACACGAGCCACGTATGCACATAATCCACATCATTTATCAGGTGGGCTACTGTACAGAATCCACGGAAGTGCTTCGATGATCTGATCAAAGTTCCAGGGACCGTCCAATGACTCCAATCACGATGGATTTTCAGTCCTGGACGATCCACCCTAGGCCTCCCCCTAATGGTACCGATCCCGCTGGCCAAATCTACATTTCTATTTTTGATTGCTAAATCACGTCCAATATCGTTGACAACGGTCCCCAGCTCGTGACCACAACAAGGATGGGCCTTGCTTTGGGGTCACGGCCTCCTGGGCCAAAGTCAGAATTTGACAATATTTTCTTTTGGTCCTCTTCTATGATTCACCAATGTTGGGAATCTGTGAAAGTAAATTCCCAGTTAGGATAGCATGAAGTTAAGTAGATGTAAACAATGTAATCACAAATATTATTATTTTCACGTGAAAAATCCTTGTAGAAAAAATTATCACATAAAATTATAATAAATTGTGACAAAAATAAAAGTAGATGAGATGGAATTACTTATAATGCTTGAAAACATTTTATTTTCATCCTTTTGAATTTAAAAAATATTTAACCCTTGATTAAAATTAACCTTAATTCTATTTACACCCATATACAGTATGGCACTTAGAATAAGAAATAAATTATACATTTATGCAAAATCACATGCACAATGGATAAAACCTTTAATAGAATTGACCACCACTTAAGTCTAGCAATGAGATCAAAGAGTGCTTCAAAATATTGTTCAACTATCAAATGTTATTATTATTATTATTTTTTGAATATGATTAGATTTGTCATGAGCTGTATATATCAATAATGTCTATCGATATCATCAATGGACCGGTATAATCAGATTGAATACACGTGATAACAAACCTGAATGATATTGGTCATTTACAGCTACCTAAGGGCCTGTTTGGCCAGATGGATCCCATGGGATTAGGAGGGATGAGATGAATTTTAAGGTAATGATGGTGGTGTCAGTGAATTGGTTTAAGATCTATGGGATTGCTATATCCTAGGATAATTTCACCGAGTCTGTTTGACATGCCCGACATATCCCAGGAGTTTACCTTCCAATCTGTCCAACCAAATACACCCCAGGCATGATTGATCCGGATTAGGAGGGATGGGATCAATTTTAAGGTAACGATGGTGATGTCAGTGGATTGATTTAAGATTCATGGGTTTGCTATATCCAGGGACAAGTTCATCCGACGGGTCTGTTGGCTCGTTTTGGCATATCCCAAAATTTTACCATCCCATCCCTACTAATCCAACCTGGCAGGGTGTGATAGTTCAGACACAGTCATCTCATTTGCTAAAAAGTTATACACGTGGCGTAGATATAACAAATGGAAGCAGGCTAAATTGTGGCACAGCTGAGAGTGATCTACTTGCTACTTTTTTCTTTCTTTTTGCACACGCGCACACACCTTCACACACTCACGCCGTGGTGGTATTTTACCACCCATGCGTACACGAACCATTGACCAGGTGTTGAAACACCTGAAACTCTACTTGCTACCTTATTTGTGGACATCTAATGGACCGTTACAATGCCCATAAATCAGAGGTTAGGACAATCCAATTAATACAAACTTTTGGGTCATGATCTATCTACAGTAGAACCCATGATTTGGACGGTTTATATTAAGTTACGTTTGTGGCACTTCTACAATACCTGAATGCATGGGTACGAATCATCAGGGTCTACAAGAGTATCAAATCGTTCCCCTACTTATAAAACCAAAATTCACAGGACCTTGATTAAACAAAAAGTGGTTTTCTGCAGCAACCGTACACCACCACTTGCGATGGGCCATAATCTCATCAGATTAAAAGAATTACAGCGAGAGAGCAGGATCTGGGTAATGATGGGCCATAACTTTTCTCTGGCTCATACCAAACCCTCCAAACAGTGCAATGTGCATTGAAATTATTGAGGAAGAGTTATAATATTTTGAAGGAGTATGATAATTTCGTACACATTCACCTGGCATTCGCAAACTTGGCATACATAAATTAATCGAAAACCGTCCAAACAGTGGAAGCGACTTTAATGGGGCATGCCCAAAAACTCAGATTGACTACAGGATCCTAACCATTGATTAATGCATATCTTTTTATAGAGCTTGGACCATCAAATGTTAGATATACTCAACATATAGGTGGACCCATGGTTTAGATGGTTTATTTGAAATTCATATATGTTGTAGTGTGCATGTGTATATGGATGAGCAAACTCCCTGAGTATCAACACACAGAAATAGCTGTATACTATAATGTTATTTTATCCAGAGGATGAAACCAACCAGGAGATTGCGCCAGAAATGATATGTACTCCTCTCTCCTATATAAGGCCTTGCAGCCTTCCCTTTCTCTTCACAGTCCTTTCCTTTCTTTCGGCAGAAATGGCTTCTTTTCTCACTGTCCTATGCCTGTCTTCCTTCTTCTTCCCCTCTGTAATCATGGGTGCTCCACCAAGGACACCCATAGATGTGTCATTTCAAAGGAACTACATGCCCACATGGGCCTTTGATCACATCAAATACTTCAACGGTGGTACTGAAGTCCAACTCACTTTGGATAAATACACAGGTAAGAGAAGATAGAAAAAATCCATGAATCCAACCCTTCTTTTTGATGCATAAACCCCCATTTTTTTTCAAAATTTGCTAATAGATTGGTCCAAAACGTAGAAGAAATGGGTGTGTGTTCAAGCATAGTACCACCCTCTTCTGGTATTAGAGTTGTAAAATGATCAAGTTCAAACATTTTCACTGCAATTGCTGGTTGCAAAACTTCTGTGGGCTCCTTGATTTGTTGATGTCATCTGCTCCATCCATCATGCAGGCTCTCTCAATTGGGCCATGGCCCAAATATCAGGAGCCAAAAAACCATGCCCACTTAAGTTATATGAATTGGAATGATTCTTGGGCCCACGGCTAAATGAGGGACGGTGTGGATGATGGTTGGAGTGAATGTTATAACATATTTCATATGCATTATAATCATAGTCCAAACATTTGAGTTGATCATGTCCCATAAATTGACTGTCCACATACCAAATGTATAAATTGTCATTTTTAATGTCTGTAAATTTATAAATTATAACGTGGGTTATTGATTTTTCTTTTTCTGTGTTTTTGTTTAAAGGGACTGGATTTCAATCCAAGGGCTCTTATCTGTTTGGCCACTTCAGCATGAAAATAAAGATGGTCCCAGGAGATTCAGCTGGAACAGTAACTGCATACTATGTGAGTAATATTATTATGGTTTAAAAAAAAATTAAAATTAGAATTATTAGGGTCGTTTAGTAACTGATGTGGACCATTTTTTATATATACTTTTGTCTACAGCTTTCTTCTCAGAACTCAGAGCATGATGATAGACTTTGAGTTCTTGGGCAACAGGACCAATCAGCCGTACATTCTACAGACCAATGTGTTTACAGGAGGGAAAGGAATAGAGAGCAGAGGATTTATCTGTGGTTTGATCCTACAAAAGACTACCATTCCTACTCAATCCTTTGGAACATGTATCAGATAGTGTATGTGATCCTCTCTTCTTTTGAAATTCTTACAAAGTATATACTGTTTGCACTCCATCTCAAATGAGTTTCACACCCTCTTTTTAAATGCATACATCCTTTTTATTTTATTTTTTTGTATAGTTGTATGGTGTTGAAGTTATACCAATGGGCACGCCCCCTTTATTATTTTTGTGTTGGAATGGTACAAAGCACAAAAAAAAAGGGGTGGAGGTGTAAAAGAATAGGGTGTGCAAATATCACTTTCTTTTGATAAATCACATTTTCTACATTGCTCTCTTTTTAGATGTGATGTGTTTCATTAGAAAGTTTCAGGGGCAGTTGGCTTTTTTTTCACCAAAAAGTAACACTTAAAAGTTAAAAGGAAGCGGATTGCCTCCTGCTCGAAGATTATCCGTCCAGGCATTGGCTCTGTGGGGCCCACCATAATGTAATGTATGGATTTTATCCACGCCGTCCATACATTTTTCCATATCAATTTAGGCTATTAGCCAAAAAATGAGGCAGGTCCAAAGCTCAACTGGACCACACCACACTAAGCAGCGGTGATAATGACACCTACCGGTGATAATGACACCTACCGTTGAACCTTCGTGGGTCACCTGATGTTTATTTGCCATCCAACCTATTCGTAAGGTCATATAGAAGGGTAACCACAAATATCAGCTTGATCCAAAACTTCTGCGGCTCCCAACAAGTTTTTAAGGCGAGCGTTCAATCCTAATTTGTGGTCCAGTTGAGTCTCGGTTCTACCTCATTTTTGGGTTTTAGTCTAAAATGATATCCTCTAATGGGTGGACGTCGTGGATAAAATCCGTACATCTCGGCGGGCCCACATTACCCTGAGGGCGGGAGGGGACGCAACGCACGTGCTTCCCAGTTAAAAGGCCGAGAATATGATACTCTGGAAACTGTATTTGATCATGCACACGCACGTCGCTGCAGCGCACGCGGAAGGAATGTACTCTGATCTGGACTGTGCAAATAGTCATCCCCATAGCGGATGGGCTGCTGCCCAAAAATCTCATTGACCATATAATCCAACCTGTTTGAAAGGTAGTCATTAAATGTGATAAAGATCGAAATTCATTCAGCAAATATCCACCGACTGAACGGTGAGATTTTTTTTGCCACGTCCAATCCACAGTGGGCATATAATGTGGACGGTCTAGATCGAGTACACATACCTGCCGAATATTAATCATGAAGAGCTTTTCCGTTCTTCTCCTTAAAGGCGGGTTTTTTCCTCTTTTTGGTCTCATTGTACTAACATCCAAAAAATCTCAATCCCTTTTCTCTTTGGGGGTGGACCACACCAGATTCTTTGTAGATGACGTCCCCCATCAGAGTATTCAAGAACTGCAAGGACTTGGGCGTGAGATTCCCATTCAATCAGCCCATGAAGCTGTACTCGAGCCTGTGGAACGCTGATGACTGGGCCACGAGAGGTGGGCTCGAGAAGACTGACTGGAGCAAGGCTCCGTTCGTCGCGACGTACAGAGGCTTCCACATCGACGACGGCTGTGAGGCGTCGGTGATGCCACCTTCTGTGCCCACGCAGGGCAAGCGCTGGTGGGACCAGAAGGAGTTCCAGGCCTTGATGGGCTGCAGTACAGAAAGCTGAGCTGGGTCCGCCAGAAGTACACCATATACAACTATTGTACCGACAGTCTAGGATCCCTACAATGCCACCTGAATGCCAGAGGACAGAGATGTATAGACCCCACTTAAGAGACTATGTGGCCCCCACCTCTTATTGTCTTTTAGTATATTGGTCAATGTAATAGGGTGGACTGTTCTGACTTTGGTACATCTTAGAGTGTTAGCAGTACCCAGTACATACGTGCCCATCCAGACCGTCCAAATTGTGGCCCCATAAAAAATCACATTCTTTGGAAGATCTTACCATCTGATTTTTCCAGTTGAATATGGAGCGTTAAAATTTTGTTGGATGGTGAGGATCATCCAAGATGGGTCCCAGGGTATGGATGTTACGGATTGATGCGCATGTATGATTTGCTGCGGTCTACCTCAAGTGGGTCTTATTTTTTATTTATCTTTTATTATGTTTTATCATCGGTTTGGATTGTAATTCTAGTGTTGTATGGTCGGATATTATAGATTTATATAAGATTATTGTGGGGTATTTATTTTTATATGTTTCTTTGAAGAAAAATGGTGATCTCTGGTAGAGTGTGACGGATGATGCGCGGGCACTAGGAAATTACTTAGAAATTACAAACACGGCAGACATGCAATTCAAATCAAACAGCCCAAATCCGATTTCTTTTTCATATTTTCATGGTCGATCTTGAGATGTGGACAGTGATGACATTTACACTGGTTGGTGTTGATCTTTGTGCATTATCTCCGACAGCATTGGGTTTTCCTAAAGCGCACACTATCCAACGTGTACACGTGCGAGGATCTGGTCCACTCACCAGTTGGATCATACCGTGTATATGGCCTGGTTCAAAATCAAACCGGCCAATTCGTCAGCGTGTGTAAGACTTTTTAAAAAGCGACTCGGATTCGGTAGGAAGCGGATTGGCTGGTGTACCACACACGGCTGGTGTGTTGACGTCACCAAGTGCTGTGGGTCCCATCATGAAGTATTTGTTATATCCAAACCGTATATCTATTTCGAGAGATCATCGTAAGGCTTGAGCCGAAAAATAATACAGATCCAAAGATTCAAATGGACCACACTGTAAAAAGAAGTGGGGCATTAAACTTCTACCATTGAAACCTTTTTCAGGTCACAGAATTTTTTGATCAATATTATATTTGTTTTCCTCTCTCATCCAGGTCTGTGTGACCTTATGAACGGATTGGATGAAACATAAACGTTGGGTTGGGCCCTACGAATGTTTTAATGGTGAGAATGATTGTCCCAATTATATTTGGGGTGTGGTCCACTTGACCTTTATATATGACTCATTTTTGTGGTAATGCTCTAAATGATCTCGAAAAAATGGATGAACCGTGTGGATATAATAAATACATCATCGTGGGCCATGTTACTTTGATCTCCTTTTGCCGTTCGTACAAGTCGGAGCTCGAGGAGAGGCGGCGCTATTCTTCGCCCGACACGTACCCACACCAGCTAGGTCAGTGGTGTGTGGTACACCAGTCAATCCGCTACCGATTCGGTAGTGACCCCTCCAATTAGGGGTGCACACGGTTCAGTTCGGTCTGATTTTGGGGTAAAACTGGAACCGAACCATTACTAATGGTTCTGAGATTTTCGAAAACCGAAACCGGACCGTTAGCATACTAGAACCGAACCAGAACTGACTGTGAAAACTGGTTCGATTCAGATCGGTTCCACGGTTCTGGGTTTTTAGACAAAAGAAAAAAAGGTGAAAAAAAAAAAAAAAAATCATCTGATGTAGCTTTGCTAAGTGTACAGACATGTGCAGTAGAGCTCATCTGCTCACCACACATGTGCCATCATGCACATAAGTGTGAGATCCCATCCATCCATCATGTTGGTCAGACCTTTTACGTGTTTCCCCAAGTAAAAATATCTGGTCCTCTTAGCATGTGGGCTCCAATATTGCAAACAGAAGGATGAGTTGGAGCTAGACATTTGTTTTACAAAGGGTGGTTTGCCTGAGCAGTGGATCAACCCTGATGGTTGGTTAGTCATCAGTGTAATCTGTCCTTTTTTGATGGATGGATTAGATCAGATCTATCATGCCATGATGGCACGTGTGGCGTGTACATAAGCTTTTTGTCCACATGAGTGTGGTTAGCAAAACTCTTCATGCATGAATGAAAAATGTCATCTCAGGCATGATACATGTGTATGCTTAATCAATGGTCCAAACGTGGTCCCCATGCTAATAAACGGACGAAATTTAAGATTCTTAACCATCTTCATTTTAACTGCCCATTTGACGGTTAGCACTAAATGGTTCTGGATCAACGGTTCGGATCCAAGGTTCAAATCCACGGTTCGGTTCGATTTTACATGCCCCTAAACCGGAACCGAACCGTTCCTAACGGTTCTGGATTTTCGGAACCGGAACCGGACCGTTAGCATACTAGGAACCGGACCAATCCAACGGTTCCAGTCCGGTTCACAACGGTTCTACCGGTTAAATGTACACCCCGTACCCCCCCTACCTCCGATAGCTACGTACGTCCGTAGTTGTCGGTGCTGTTAAAGCTCCGTGACCTCACTATGATGTATGTTTTATCCACTCCATCCATCCATTCTTACAGGTCATTTTTGGGTATGAGCCAAAACATTGGGCAGATCCAAATCTCAATTTACCACACCGTGTGACTGCCTGAGCATCAAGCGTCATACAGAGCCCGAGTATGTCAGGCAAACCACGTGCCTTTTGCCATTGCCCGACATGGAAATGTTCCCTCGGTTTCTCTTCATTTCAATCTCTAGTACGTGATTTGCTTGTAGGAATGTTTGGTACTCTGCGTGACGTATAGTGTTTTCATACACACTCAGAAATTGTACACATGGCCTACTTATAACACAATCTAGGCTGTGTCCACTTCGTGGGTTTCATTTCGATGCTTCTTTTGAAAGAACAACTACGCTGATCTGATATCATAAATAGTCGAGTGGTGGAAATCTAACCTATCAGCGGTCCAGATCCAAGAAACGTCTGACCACTATCAGAATATACGATTATCCAATTAACTTTGACTTAGGATAAGGACTTATACGGTGCGATCCATGAGTTGGATGGATAGTTTGTTTTCCTTAAATGACGCAGTTATATCTTGTTAGTGAACGTGTACGAACAACTACGCTCTGCCAGAGTAATCAAATAACTCCCCTCTGCTTTCGGTCGGTGCAATCACATCCACCATCATCGAGCAGAAAACCAAGGTCACATGCAACTGATCACCCATTCCTGTTAAAGATATTTCATGTTCCAGCAAGATAAGACGAACGTTACGAGGAATCATTAGGTGGGGTCCACTGCGAAAATGTTTTGACCAGAAAGAAGATCAGGCCAAAAGCCATCAGGTCGGCCACATCATGTGAAGAAAGAAAGGACGGCCAGGAATGAGTGACCGACAGACCATATTCAAATTACACCTCACCCAGCCTGTTCTTGGGATAGTGAGTCTTTACAAACTGCCCCCATCTGATTGATGGACCGGATATCACACACGTGTGCCATATTCAAATTACACCTGTAGTCCCACCTGATGACTAAACCAGCCTTGTTCTTGGGATAGCTAGCGAGAGTCCTTTACAAACCGCCCCATGTGATAGATGGACCGGATATCACACACGTGTGCCACATTGTCGCATATATGCCGCCATATATATACTATACATCCTCTCCTTCGGAATTTCTGATAAGATAGTATATGGACATTCAAGAAACGACAAGACTGATGGGCGAAGATTAAGGAATGGTCACATGCATGCATGGGGACGTTTTCTTAAGTTAAACGTTTGATCATGGGGCCCACACTCGCCAGCTTCCTTGATAGTTCGTTTCGCCACAACAACGATTGATGGGGCCCACACTCACCAGCTTCCTTGATAGTTCGTTTCGCCACAACAACGATTGATTGGGCCCACACCGTCAATTTTCTCTGTGGCCACGACCCAACGGTCACGCGAATTTGATATATTTTTCATATCACCAGTGACCACTTTCGTTGAATGTGGGAAGCGGCTGCGCGGCGACACCCACGTGGCTACCTTGCGTAAGGACTCCGTGGGGCACATCGTCATGTATGCATTTCATCCACGCCGTTCATCTGTTTTTTACAACTCATTCTAGGGTGTTAGCTCAAAATTGAAGGATATCGAAAACTCAAGTGGACCACCCAAAGGAAACAGTGGAGACTGAACTCCTACTGTCGAAAACTTCTTAGGTTCACAGAAGTTTTGTACGAACTGATATTAGTGTTCGCCTTCGTCCAGGTCTATGTGACCTGACAAATAAACATCACTGTGGCTCCTTGGAAAGTTTCACGGTGGAACGTTGTGTAGTGTATACCCCTTGTGTGGTCCACTGAGCTTTGGATATCCTTCAATTTTGGGCTTATGGCCATGAAATGAGCTGAAAAAACAGATAAAACACATACATTACGTGGGCCTCACAAAGTCCTTGCACTACGTACCCACGTGGGGGTTGGGTTCACCGTGCAATCAGCGTCCTTGTATGTGGACCTCTAATCATTATTTTTATTCTTCGAATTTCAACCCATTTTTTAATACCCTCGCACGGCAAGGTCTGACTGGAGTGTCTTTTTTTGTCACAAGCACTACAGTAATGCCAACCAAATGGATGGCTTGGATAATCTAATCATAGGCCATGTAGGGCCCCAAAATAAATTAAAATGGTATAATAATACTCAGGCTGCGAATGACGCTTGATACGCAGGCACTAAGAATCATACACGTAGCATATATTAACCCAAATAAAACGGACCAGATTGTGCAGCCCACCGTCCATAAGTCATATTCCCAAAGATCCAATTGGTTGAACGATCCTAACCTCTGATTCGTGGACACTTGTTTGTGGGAAATAGGACCACTGGATATCTTTCAATTTTGCCGTTCAATATATGTCCACCGATCCTACAGTACGATAATCAAATAAGCTCGATTTTGGTTCATGATACGTCTACACTTTGTACGCCGCGAATGAAATCTATAAGTAATTAGTACGTGCCTGCGTATCATCTATCACACTTTGGCAGAGTATCAAATAAAAAGTTTTCTAGTAAAATAAAATACTCGTGATTAATGGATGACACATGTTTGATTTTTTTTAATTAAATTAAATTAATTATTTATTTTTGTCAGAGATGTATTAATTTATCATATCAAGAAAGAGGAATGTTCAGCAACCTGACACACACGTGGCATTATCAGGTTTGCACGACATATGGACCACCAAAGATCATGAGGCTTACCTGAAGATCAAACACTGCAAGGAAAGGGCTGATGCATCTATCAGGTGGACCATGATGTATGGAAACAGCCGACAACCGACAACCGACACTAGTGGGTGGGCCTCATGGACTCAATGGATAATCCTGGTTTTTGTGCCATGTGAGTTCATGGACAATGGTTGGGGCCCATGTTTTGAGCAGCTCAAATGTCTGCACACGTGATGTGAAAGTGGACGGTGGTGGGCTGGCCTGATTTTCGGACGGACACTTATGAAATGTGGACACACTTTATGGAACTGTTGTTCCACTTTGGCTTGTGTTAATCGCGTAAATTAAGAAGCCAGAGCTGAGTGTCCATTTCATGAGATTGACCCAATCCACGTTTCAAAATGACGGACTGGAGATTGGGTCTTCTTAGGAGGTCCACAAGCTGGGCCCAGGACTGATCTGGGAAAATTGTAACATAGAGAAACATCACGTGTATATGACATCCGAGCCGCTGGAAGGTTGGTCCTATCTTTAGATCGTTGGCAGGAAAATCAGGTTCTTCTATTCATCAAGCGGGCCACATTTATACAAAATTCAATGGTTTATAATATTACAGTCCATTGAGATGTAATTGAACAATACTTACTAGAGTTCCATTGCTCCTCATCACCTATGGACCCTGCTCCAAAACTCTCCCACTGGGACTGAGATTGTACTCACTAATCTTTGATCCTCTTTTTTATTTTTACTTTTAAGTTAATTACTTGGATTTTTGTTGTTCTCTTGTTAACCATCCATTTCTGGGCCACAAAATGAAAGGTTATATTATCTTAACAAGGAGAGTCATTGGGCAAGGCCCCATCCAGACTCAAGGCGAACTTACCTGGCTACATTACATATTCTCTGACAACCCCGCTTCTGACCGTCTCCCCAGCTAGAGGCTCAATCATGTTAAAAAATAAGTTAGACCAGATCATCAAAGGAACCGGGCTTAACCCATGGCCTAAGGCCCACTTTTTTATTTTAAAATAAAAATAAAGAAAGAAAGCGTTTCCATCATTCTTAACCCATGTGGCGTGTGTTTAACTTCTAACTCATCCAACAAGTGGACCCCACCATGACGATCAGACAACCCGTAATACTCCACACCCATTTAAGTTAAGACCATAGCTGGCCATGTAGAGAAGGGCTCGCTCGAATACCCTTGGGTGCACCTAGCCCGTTGACGCACCTGCATGCAATGTTTGCTGGCATTTCCCTTTCTTTTCATCAAACATAGGACATGACAATGCTCTGAAGCTGCAGTCTAGTAGTAGCCCATTAAATGAGATGTGTTCACTTTTCCACGGCGGCACATTAGATGAGCGACTTGGATCTCACATTTGGGGCATTTTGGCACATGTTCTTTGATATTCTAGCGTCGATGTGCACTCAAACATGGAGACTTTAAGATTGTAAACCGTTGGATTCTGGATGTTGGCCTATTTTGATTAGTTATGGATCAAGATCAGCCCACAGTGCTTGGTGACGTCACTTCACATTGTCAGTATCTAATCCGCGTCCGTGCTTTAGATTATATACTCGAACCCGGTTCCACTTAGTCGGGTACACTGGGATGTTGGCCTATTTTGATTAGGATGGAACTTGCCAGTAACCCAGGGATGTAGGAATCCCTTGTGACCCCAAGCTTTGTGGGCCCACTGTGATGTTTGTATTATATCTACTCTGTTAATTTGTTTTGCTAGTTT
>JAJHSJ010000003.1:1101454-1227456 GCA_021015155.1 Magnolia officinalis
TTCCGTCTTTTTCAACACTGGTGACTGTTTGGACGCACCCTCTCAAAAACAGGTGTTTGATGCCTAAAACTCATTTTGAGCCAAACGCCCTTTTGTATTGCGTTTGGCTGCACTTGTGCAAATCTCATTTCATCTTTTTGGAAATAGGCATTAAAAGTCCAATCACTAAAACCAATCAAACCTGTTCTCAATAGATAAGCTCATAGGGACAAATTTTTTATTATTATTTAAACACGCACACACTCTCACACGCAATCACACGGTAGTGGGATTTCACCACCGGTACTTGAACCCTCAACCAGGTGTTTTGAAACTCCTGAGAGTCTACAACCGGAGTAAGAGTAAGGACCCAGTTGATAGGGACTTACTTTTGCTTAAATCCTTTATGTGGAAGTTGCGTTTGGACAGGAGCTTGTTGATGGTAACAACTGTTTTTATTTTTTTTCTACTCCTGGGAAAATGTTTTACTTTCCTTATTACCATGAGTAGAAAAAATGCACGACTCTATTAAGTAAGATGGATGTAAATAGTGATAAAGGCATGTTATAATAGAAGTTTAAGACAATAATTTCATCTTGGGTATCTTTTAATAAAGAAATTCAGACCTTTACTAGCCCACATGTGTGTTTGGACCATGGGATTAGATGATATGGAATTGCATTGGATTGGATGGATTTAACACCCTTATTGGCTGTCATTTAAAAAAAAAAAAAAAAAAAAAAATTTACACACCCCCACACACTCATGCCTTAGTGGGATTTCACCACCTATGGGTACTCAACCCATGATCAGGTGTTGAAACTCCTTAGAGTCTACCACTGGAGCAAGAGTAAACTGTTGACCAGGTTTTGACTATCTAATCCCATATATATAACACTATATTAAGCTAAGCCTATGTTTGGTAGACCATGGAATTGAAATCAAGGGATTATTTTTCACAAATGATGCCAATCACCTGTACACATGTATAACTTGAATGTCACATATGAAGGGCACATATGAATGGATGGTGTGGATAAAATACATACATCAACATGGGCCCACTGAATTTCAAAATCCAACAGCATTTAGTATTGGCTCTAGATGATAATACAATGATTAATCAAATCCTTTCAGGGATGAGAAATTTGCATGGGATCAAATACAATTCCATGCCACCTAATCTTACCTAATACCAAACAGGCCTTAAAGCACTTGATTCCTTCGTTTATATGACCTGGCCAGAAATTAGGTCCCTCTGCTCATTGGATGGAGCTATACAGTTGGGCTACCGTTTTATAAACAACAAGCACCTAAAAAACTCTGCCAAGTATTTCCAACTTCATGGACCACCTAAGGACCACCTAAGGAGAAGCTTGATTTTTTAATTTTTAATTTTTTGTGTTTTTTTGTGTAGCATCTATATATGCATCAGGACCCACCTGATGGATGACTTGGATCTCATACCCATGCCATACTTTCATAATGGTGTCTAGATGTTCGTCATGATTGTTGGTTGCATGCATGCATGTCAGCACTAGGCTTAGCAAATTGAAGAAAATCATTGCTATAGAAGTTGCTGATATTTCTATATGGCTTAGTTAGGATATGTTTGGATTAGGTAAAATATCAATCAACCATGAAAAGAATATCAACTTCCTCTGATGCGACACTATTACCCCATTTGAAACACACACAGAGAAAAGAAAGAAAACAAACAAGTGAAAGGTATTTCTCCCATTGAGTTTATATCTTATTTTGGACGGTTTAGGTTAACATGGTAGTTTTTCCTTTCCATTCAATATCTGGCCAAGGTTTTAACGAATCCAAACAAGCCCCTAATAACAATGTTGGATGGTTCTGCATACCTTATTAGAATTAGATATTTCCTTCCGGGCTATTTGATTTTTCAATCTCTTACAGGGTAATTATTACTGTGCATTCCAAACGATTCAAAAGAGCTAATTTAAGGGCCTGTTTGGATGCCTGTAACTTTTTAAGTTGTAAGTAAGTTAAATGTAACTTAGTTACAGGTGTATCTAAGTTCAGGTAATCCTGTTTGGATGTAAGTTGTAACTTAGTTACAGGTAACTTTGTTTTTGTGTTTGGATAACCTGTAACTTTGTTACAGGTAATAAGTTAGATATTCACGCTAGATAGAGTTTGAAATACAGAATCGTTGAAAAATTAGATTGACACATAAAAAAGACTAGGATAAAGTTATTCTATTTTATTAAGCCCATATAAATGAATAGTTTGGCTGATTCTTAGGCTAAACTAATCAACATGTGGACCATAAAAGTGAGCCCATATTTTCAAAATGCTAGTAATGTGAACAATGGACTAAACGTGTTAAGGTGGCCCACTATGATGTATTTGTTTCATCCACACCATCTATCCATTATTCCAGAAAATTTTAAGTCATCGGCCTAAAAATAAGGTGTATCAAAATTTCGGGTGGACCACATCACTGGAAACAATGTTGATTGAACAGCCACCATTAAAAACTTTTGGTGGGCCACCAATGTTTTCGATCAAACTGATATTTATTTTTTTACCTTCATCCAGGTCTTTATGACCTAATCAATGGCTTGGATGTCAAACAAACATTACAGTGGGCCCTACTATTTTTTTAATGGTGGACTTTTAATCTTTATTGTTTTCGGTGGTGTGGTCCACCTGAGATTTAGATATCCCTTGTTTTTGGAATCAAGACCTAAAACAATTCAAAAGAATGGATGGACGGCATGGATAAAACAAATACAATATGGTGGGCCCCACAGATCATCTGCATTTTCAACGCCACCTCACCGTACCGCCTCCATCAACGCAAATGGAAAAAAATAAATAAATAAAAGGAAAGAAATGAAAGAAAAGGAAAACGCGGAAGGGGTTTCGTACCTTGCAAAGCTCGATGGGAGGGGAGAAGTAAACTGAGAGAGGGAGAAGGAGACTTGAGAGAGGGAAACAGAGGCGAGAGGGAGATGAAGACAATGGAGGGATGGATGTCTATTTTATACAGGAATGGCCACCAACCTTCTTCAATACGGAGCTCCGATTCTCCCCAAATGTCAGCTCGTAGCCCTCATTGCGCCGCATGTAGCTTGAGAGATTTCAATGGCCTCGCCTTCAATGGCCGCTTATAGCCTTCAATGGCCCTTCAGTGAAGCACTCCGTCAGAAGGTAGGTATGCTTCTTCAATGCAGGTGTGATTCTTCCCAAGGTTTTGCATTTCAAAAATTCCAACCGTTACCTGTAACTAAGTTACAGGTAACTTGAAAAACGACTCTTTCTCCTGTAAGATTTTCAGTCATTTCTCCTATAACTTAGTTACAGGTTGAGAGAAAGTCACCCGTGACTTTTCTCCCCCAAACACCAACTGTAACTAAGTCACCTGTAACTTACTTACATTTTAGAGAATTACAGGCATCCAAACGACCCCTAAATTTATGGACGCTAAGGTGATGTATATTATGTATCTATTCCGTCCATCCAATATTTTACCATAATATTTTAAGGCATGACTTGAAAAATGAGGCAGATTCAACACTCAAGTGGCCGAGACCTAAAGAAACAGTGTCCCTGAGAAGTTTTTAACAGTAAGTATTGGATTTCCTTTTTCCCATGGCGTGGTTCACTTGAGCTTTGGATATGCCTCATTTTTTTGCTCATGCCATAAATTCAACTGGCATAATGGATGAACGATGTAGATATGCAACATGCATCACGGTGGGATCCACAAATATTTTTGCAGCATTATTCTTGGTTTTTGCATCTAAAGAGACTGTTGGTCAAATCAAGTATATAAAAGAGTGATATAAAAACCAATGAAATAATTATTACCCATTTACGAAGTATTTACTGATGAATTGAAAATTCCGAATCGAAATAATAAGGTGATCATTGCAAATTCCAACCTTTTAACTTGATGATTGTTATGGGATTCAATAATGCATCTCTGAACAAAAGATAATTGTCCAACGCCAGTTCTAAAGAACCTTCCAACATAAAACTACAAACCCCAAAACAACATCTTTAAAATGTGTATGCATTATAGAATAACTCATCTGATTTCCATAATAAAATTTGATCTAAAACATCATTGAAGCCCCGTTTGGTATTATTTTGAAACAATACAACGTGGATTCATCAGTGGCCTTCAATCAAGCTGGAGAATCAGATCTTCTATTTTGATTTCTTTGGGTTTTTATGTTTAATCATAAGACACAACATGCAACAGAATAATGCATGTGAAGGTCCACAAGCATGCAATCATAAATTGTACACATTCAGGTAAGTTATTGATACTCTTGCTTCGTGTGATAGTTGATACGTAGGAACTCATGAACGACACGTGTGACATGCATCAAGTCGAACTAAACAGTCCATCTTAGGGGGCCAACCATGAGAGTTGTCCATCACCTCAAAATTAGATTGATGATGTGGTCCTAAACTCTGGTTAATGGGGTTTTATTTGTTGAATTGGTACTTTTGACTGGTTTTCATCTGGACCATCCAATAAATCTCCATTAATCATCATGGGGAATTCTGGCTTTTTGATCATCTAAATTAAGTCCCACAATTTGAATGGTTACATTTGATTTGCTTGCATGCCACTTGTACATTTGATTAAATATGGTATTTTGGGTTTTTCTATAAGTGGGCCAGCCTGATTTCTGAGGATGGGATCTCTACGATGGACCACCTTATGGTTATACCATTTAGACAGCCGTGATTGTTTATACCCTGATTTCATGTGTATTCCATACCTAGGTACACTGCACTAGTTAGAAACTGTACAAGTAGTCCATCTCAAATTATCCACTCCGGCCGGTTTGGCTAGTGACGCTGCCACTAGCCAGCTAGTGGTCGGTGCTCTGTGGGCCCCACCATGATCTATGTGTTTTATCTACACTCATCATTTTTTACTTTATCCCATAAATGAGGTAAATCAAAATCTCAGGTAGACCACATCATGGGATAGCAGTAGTGATTGAATGTCTATCATTAAAAACCTCCTAGCCGTTGTCTAATGTTTATTTGACATCCAATATGTAGATTACCTGAAGGTTAAAAAAAAAAAAAAAAAAAACAAATATTAACTTCATCCAAAACTTTTATAACCCCAGGAAGTTTTTAACGGAGAGAGTACAATCAACATTATGTGGCCCACTTGAGATTTTGATCTACCTCAATTTTGGGTTCATGACATAAAATTATAGGGAAAAAATGGATGGACGTCATGGATGAGACACATACATCATGTTGGGCCCATAGAGCACCGACCACTAGCCATTGGCTAGTGGCAAGGTGAGTAGCCAATCCGTATCCACTCCACTCCAACTCGTGGGCCCCACTTTATATGGTCATACAAAAAATATTATACTTAAAAAATTTTCATAACTGGCCAACTAGTAGACATTTAAGGAACGGTTAAAGTTGAGATGATCAATTGTCAGATTCTGATATTGGGACTACGGTGGTTCCCATGACTTGAACGGTTTAATTTGACTTATATAACTACCAATTAAAAGTTTCTACGTGCATGAGTATGAACCAACATGTCTTTTTGGAGTATAAAATAAATCCTCAGAGAAATAAATGCACGGCTACAATCATCATATCCGACATCACCCCTTGGGTAAGTAGTTTCCGGACGCGGATTAGATACTGACACGTTGAGTAGCGAGATTGGCTACTGAAGTGACGTCACCAACTTGTGTGGGCCCCACCATGATGTATGTTTTGTATCCACACCGTCCATCCATTGGGAGAGATCACATTGGGGCATCATATAAAGACTGAGTCAAATGCAAAGCTCGAGTGAACCCCACCACAGAAAACAGTGGGGAGAGTGACGCCTACCATTAAAAAGTTTTAAGGGCCACAAAAGTTTTCGATCAAGCTTATATTTGTGTTTTCCCTTCTGTCATGTCTGCGTTAACACATGAACAGGTTGGATCTCAAAAAAACATGATGGTGGACCTTTGGAAAGTTTCAACAGTAAGCGTCACTCTCTCCACTGTTTTCATTGGTGGGGTCCACTTCAGCATTGGATCTGTCTCATTCTTTGTATCATGCCCTAAAATGGATACAAACCATACATCATTGTGGAGCCCACATAACTTGATGACGTCACTTCAGTAGCGAGTCTCGCTACTCAACCTGTCAGTAGCTAAAGTTTCCCTACCAGTTGTAAATATCAAAGGATTTTTGTCGACGGAAGCATCGCGATATGATCCTCGGAGCCAAGGCTGCGTGTAGCGTCCTCTTTCTTGAGTTTGTAAAAGTTGTGGGAATAGATCGATGATCTAGACCGTTGATCTGATGGACCCCACCATGAATTGGTGATTTCCTAGAAATGTATTTTTGGGAAAATCCGATTGGTTTGTATAAATAAATAGTTAAGAAAAAAATACAGCATATACTATGGCCCCATTGTGCTGATGGTTTGGATCATCAATCAGTGGGGTCCATTTGTTAAAAACAGGGATCTAGGACAGTGATCAACGGCTGGAGGACCCTTTGAACAGAAGAGCTTCATCTATGGCTTTGAAGGATTCGGAAATATTGACAGGTGGCGTAGTTGTTGTCTTTCAATATATGGAGAGAAAAAGGTATTCTCTTCTCAATTCAGTTGAATTCTCTCAATATAAAGGCTGGCTTTTCGCATGGGTTGACAGCTAAGGATCATGTGCGATTTTTTGTGGTGGGCCAACCAAATCTGCCACGTCAGCCTAAGGATAACAGCTACTCTGCGCACTCTTATCCGGAGGGGCAATTCCATGTAAACCTCCGTTGGATTGGGTAAGTAGTGCCCCTGCATGGATTTGGGCGTGGACCGCCTTTCTCAACGCATGTTCATACAGTGCTGGATAAGCGATACGCTGTCGAAGATTGTCTTTGTTGTCATGTGCAGTTGATCTTTTTAGAGCCATGATGGTTCTGTATGTATGGTTTGTTTACGTCATTTTGATTTATTTGACCATATAATACTTTTCTAAGGTGGTTAGAATAATACATCTGAAATGATTAGAGTTTATACCACTAATCAATTTCGCCAGGTAACAGTTTTACCGTCGGCTAAATTAGCTGTAAACTTACCTGATAAAACTGACAAATCATGAAAAGTCTTCAACTTGAATAACTCTTGGGATTGGCCTATAATTCTGAAAATCTGGATAATAAAAGAATGGGTAGGCACATTCTTTCACCCGCACTAGCATACAATATCTATTTTAAGGGACATTTAATTTTTAAGAAAATCATATATCTGCAAGAAATGTTAATCATATAGTTACAAGTACTTCTATGACAAAGTCAAACCAAAAAAAAAAAAAGTAAACAGATTCTAATATTGCTTCACAAAGTTAAAAGATAATGGTAGAGCAAATTGAATAAGAAATAAACAAACAAGAGTGATAAAATTAAGATCCAAATATTGTTTCACATAGCCAAGGCTCCGGATAAGTGAATAGAATAAAACAAAGTAAATAGAAAGTAAATGTAGTAAAGAAAAGTGAACGGGAAGAAATGTTAACTTATGATGGAATGTGCCAAATGAACTGCATTCTGAGCTTGATTGATATGTTAAAAAGAGAAGGAAAATCGGATATATTTTTCTTGAATCAAAAAAGGGATAATCAAATATCCCTAATCCTAACTCTACTCTTGATATGACAATGTTAGTTTTGCTGTGTTAGATTAGCATTTCTACTTGAGGCAAAACCAAGGCGTAGGTATGCTTGCTGTAGAGGAGCCTAAGCGGTAGAATTTTCTCATTGTCGACGAGGGAAATCCAAGAAAAAAAAAAAAAAATCAAAACTTTTAGAGTATTTCTTCTACTGTTTTTTACTCTCTAGCAAGGGGTGAATGCCTGTTTATATAAGCTTGAAAATTGTCAGCTAATGGACAGTTGACAGACACTCGTTGAAATTTTTTCATGCAGGATTTATCAGAAATCACGAGACAAAATTTGCAGTGCCAGGTGGCCGATGATCAGCCGGGTTGAGCTCTATACAAGTTGGGCCCGCATTTAAGCCCAAACTCGACTTAGGCCCATGACAGTCTAAAATAGTCTAGCTTGAGCACAGCCCGAATTGTTATTGAAGGACCTGGCTCGAGCCTGAGCCCAAGGTGGCCTGTAGATGGTATTTTCATAAAAGAATCTGACCTTTGATATTTGTAGAGGAATGTGAGTTCTTTTCAATGTTCCTCATCTACACATTGTGATTGGCCAGAATCATCTGATCAGCATAAACTCTACTTATGATTGTCAGTATAGAGTATCAACTAGAACATGGACAGTTTGGATCATCAGACCATCGAAGCATGTGGTCCCCAAGGCAAAAATACATTCTAATTATGAAAGTAGCAATATATGCAAAATGAGGTAGAACCCTAATACTTGCAACTAAAAAAAGTCTTGAAATTTCATGATATTTATGTACTTGCCATTTTCAGCAGATGAAACTCCATTCACATTCCCAAGAGAGCTTCTTCCTCCTATTCTCTGATTGATTAGCACACGTGTTTGTATGTGAGAGAGAGAGAGGCATTAAGAGGAGGGATTAAGGGTGGTTAATTAGCAAACCAAACTATTCATGAACAGCTCGAATTTGGTTTGTTAAAAGCTTGTTTGAATTTATTTGATTATTAAACAAACCAAACCTGAGTAATATTTTTAGTTTCGTTATTAATCAAACCAAACTCAAACAACCTTAAGTTTTGCTCATTTAGGTTCAAAAAAGTTCATTTATATTACTTATACATATTTACAAGTACCGACAATTTATATAACTTATACATATAACAATAATAGATATTAGAAGTATACATATTAATAATCAATATTTTAAATAGGGTTGTAGCGTAACGTGTAGCACACACTATGTAACACATCTAAAATATGTATAATTACTAATGTTGCATATGCTACACAGTGTGTTACATATGTCCCGGATTATCTTTGGTTTTTATAAAATTAAAAACAGATTTCATTCATGCGGGTTAGGTTATTTATTTTTTAAATGGCAGTGGCCCATCCTTCTCACATGTGGCAATGTGTAGAGTTATTCAAACCCAGGCCATCCAACTAATAAGTCTTATGCTAGATGGACAATATATTCACTTAATGATTTTAAATAATCTTAGCCATCTATGAATGAGTCTCCATGTATACAGCTGAGGACTTATGCCATATAATAAACGGTATGAAATTCATATTTTGAATAAAACTCTCAAGTCAAATGAGTTTTTGAAGAGGCAAACTGATCATAATCAAATCTGAATCAAGCTTGAATTTGAGTTTGAGTTCGATTTATATAACTAATCAAACCTAAACAAACCAAACTCAAACTTAATTACCAAGCATTAAACAAACCGAAACTCAAACAGCTAGGTTCAAATCAAACTCAAACACGGTAATATTCACTTCAATTTGTTTCCTTTACACCCCCAAGAGGGGGAGTTATTTAAAAAAATAAAAAAATTAAAAAAAATTAAAAAAATTACTTGGGAAGTAGGAAAGGATAGAGAAATTTGGGTTGAAAATGTCGACGGGCGGGTCGTGCCAGACTAATGAGCTTTTAGATAACTAAGTCCAAGCCCAGCCTGCTTGAAAAATAGGCTCGAGGTTTAAGTCCGAGCCCAGCCCTTACTTCAGCCCAAGCCCTACTTAAGGTGGGCCAGGCCCAGAAGCCTGTTGGGCAAGGAGTTAGATCACAAGCTCAAGTGGACCACGTTACAGGAAACAGTGGATATTGAACGGATGGAGATGGATCAAGTTGATGTTTGTGTTTTCTTTCATCAGGGGAGTAACCTCTTGAACTGGATGCATGGATGTGGGCCCTAGGAAGGTTTCAACTATGTATGTCTTTATATCCACTGTTTCTTGTAGTGTGGCTCACTCAAGCATTATTTTTGTTCAAAGTAACGTCTAAACTCTAAACTGATAACTATAATCCCCACAGTTAATTACTAATTTTACGCTGCATATGTATTTGTAAGTGCCTGCGTATCATTCATCAGTCTGCTATTTGTAAGTGCCTGCGTATCATTCATCAGTCTGCCGGAGCATCAAAGACTTTCTCTACATGCAAAGCAGCAAAGGGGTGTCAATGGGCCGGATTCAGGCCTGCAAAATTAAAATTTTGAATAGAGCCGGCCTGACGGCCCAGCCCAAAACAGTTCAAAATCGGGGCTAAGACCAACCCCAGGCCCGACCAGTTGACAGCCCCCAACATGCAAGTACAAGTACAACGCATGCCTGGCAGCCAGCGAGTCGCCGTCGAGACGACACTATGATAACTCGAGTAATTATTAAAAAGTTAAAGAAGCTTCTAATCCATTTCACTAGCTTTAATGAAGATTAATGATTGTCTCATCAGTGGATCCGAACCGTCCATCAATAGGCAGGCAGATGGCCCACTTAGCTTAACCGTACAGCGGGTTGGATGAATGGGCTTCTCTCCTTGGAAAATTGTATATTGGTAGGTGCATATCGAAACATTGCCCGGTTAGGATTGTCGTGGGCGTGGCCCATCCAAGGTAAGGCCCACTAGATGCATAACAGTAACTAAGCAGCGATATATGTGTGAATACTATGTAGGCCCACTGTCATGTATTTGTTTTATCCAGGCCGTCCATTCATTTTCCAGCTCATTTTTGTGCACGAGACCACAATTGAAAACAAATATCAGCTTGATACAAAACTTCTGTGGCCCTTAAGAAGTTTTCAACGGTAGGCGTTCAATACCCACTGTTTTCTGTGGTGTGGTCCACTTGAGCTTTGGATATTGTACATCGATTTTGGTCTCATGCCTTAAAATGAGCTGGAAAAACGAATGAACGGAATGGATAAAATATATACATCACAGTTCTACTTTAATTTTTGTCTCATCCAATAAATGAGCTGAAAATCGAATAGACGGCGTGGATAAAACACATACATCACGGTGGACCCCACAGAGTCTTCACACCACGGTAAAGGTGGGTAAGTGCCTCTCTGCACAATCCACGTCATAAGCGACGCGTGTCACTTGTGTCCCGTCAAGGCCATGTCAAACTGTGGACCCTCATCTCTGGTTGAACGGTGAACACGGTGCAAATCCAACCTTTTTGTGAGGGTGGACCCTACCTTGATTGATCAAGACCGTCCACCTCGTGGGCAACTACCGTAGATAGCCAACTAACTAAAAATCAATTGCTTGTATCCACTTATTCAACGGTAGCTCAATTCATTACATGAACCACAAGTGTACGTTAGGTATAGACGCTCAGTCCTTTATCTACCGTCTATTTTCTCACACAGTATGGCCATCCTTCTGCGGTCCCAAGGAAAACCGCAATGTTTATTTGCCATCCAACCTGAAAACACCAATGTCAGCTTGGACCAAAACTTCAAGGAAGTTTTATTATTATTATTATTATTATTATTATTATTACGGTGGCGTCCGATCCCCACTAAGTGGTCCACTAGAGCTTTGTATCTGCTCATTTTTGGCTCATGCCCTAAAATGGGCTGTAAAAATGGATGGACGGCGTGGATAAAAGGCATACATCATGTTGGGTCTCATGGAGCTCTAGCAGCACCCACGTCGGTAATGGCAGGGGCAGCACGCAATCCGCGACCGACGTAAAGGTGTAGACGATCGTGGCCCAAAAATCAGGCTGTCGACGCACCACGTATGGAAAAATACTTAACGGTCGGAAAGAGTCCAACGGTCTACATTCATAATGTAAAACTGCAGCATAACCAATGAACGGACTGGATCTGGCACCCTCCTTCGTAAGTGTCCAGTTCCTTTCGAATTTCTCCATCTTTCTTTCCGGATAAGACCAGATATCTTACGTGTCTTGCATGTAGGGTGTCAATGGGCCAGGCCTGGGGTAGGTCTCGGCTCGTTTTGAACTGTTTCGGGCTGGGCCGGCCCTATGATCAAGATTCTGATTTTTCAGGCCCAAGGCCACCCCTACATCCATGTCGTACCAGCAATCATCCTTAGCCTTCATTAAACAACCCGATCAGCTGTCAATGTAAGGCAGGGATGAACATATGAGGTCGATCACCAATCACCATCACATTCTTTCTCATGGATGACTACTTGAATTTATGTAGCTTCCTAGACTTCTCAAAGAAAAGTACTGAATCCACGGGAAAAAGTAAGAAAATAAAAATAATATTTTAAAATATTTGTAAATTAATTGATGAATGATTAAACGATTTTACACCCTTTAAATAGGGATACTGAGCTATAGATTAAGTTTCGGAATTAAACTATAACAAAAACACCTATAAATCATGACTTACTATAAATAGTAAACTTACTATTTATATACGGTCATGATTCAATTTTCAGCCAAAAATAGTAAGTGTCATATTTGGCTTTACATTAATTATTCCAAGTACTTCTCATGTTGAGCACAACTCCTCAAGCCAAATGGATAAAGAGCTACTATCAAACTAAAACTAAATAGTAAAAATGAAATTAAAACCCACTGTGGATATGATGGTAATTTGAAAATTTGATGTGTGCAACCGAGCATATATAGTCAAGTTGGGTTGTCCTACCCAAAATCATATATAGTAAGTCTGAGAGCTCATATCAATTTGTGAGACAAGTTTGTTTTAAGTTTTGACGGTCCAGATTACTTCCGTCTTTGATTGGGCCTTTTCTAGTCCATCTTGGCTGTGAAACTGTCAGCGGCCCACTCTACATGACAATGGTGCATGCAGATTGGTTGCTACTCTCACTAGGATCTGGCTAGAGATCGACAGTCTTTGAAATGAGCTCTGTAGGGCCCACCTTGATGCATCACGCTGTCCATCTATTTCGACATATCATTTCAGCGTATGAACCAAAAAAGACATAAATTCAAAGTTTTGAGTGAACTACACTACATGAATGGTGCGGTTAAAAGTTATGGAAAGCTGATATTTATTATTTCTGTTCATACATGTATGTGTGGCAAATAAATAACACGGTGTGCCATCAGAAGATTTCAAAGGTGGGCGTCATTGTCACCACTTCCTGTGGTGTGCTTCACTCAAGCCTTTAACGCGTTTTGAACTCATGCCCCAAAATGATATGTTAAAATGAAAAGTCGACAGCATGGATATAACCACACACATCACAGTGGGCCCCACAGAGCCCCTTCCAGGTTCATCTGTATCTAGTTAGGTCCTGCTGGAGGTACTCAATCCGCGCCTATCAATGATACCCGGTGGACCCTACCCATTTTAAATCGTCCGATTCCAATTCCCGGTGCCTTTTAGAAATTCAATCGGGCCGGGGTCCACCATTTTGGACCGATTAAAAAAGGGATTTAGAGGTTCAAGGTAGGTCTACCATCTTAGACATTATAAAATTAAGCAGGGCAGGGTGGTTCTGAGTCAGGCGATAATTTTAATAATATTATTATAATTATATATTATTAGTGTTCCTGGTTGTATTGGACACTTACACAGTCTAATCCATTGATCTGGTTTGTTCCTTAAGCTCCATGGGCATTTTATCGGCAACCATTAAAAAATCACACTAATCTGACAAATATTAACCATTTGATCATTATACTAAATATGAATGGCTAGGATTATTTATTTTTTTAAAAAAAAAAGTCTAAGCAACAGTTGAATCCATCTATTTCTTAAGTATTATCATGGATAGCTTATGATTCTAAAGAATCATTTTTTAAAATTATAGAATGGTAACCATCCCAACCATCCATTTCATTAAATGCATATTAATTATTTTAGCAATGGATTGCCAGTAGACCACGGATCTCTGGTAACCCAACTCTGTGGCCCCACCATGATGTGTGTGTTTTACCTGCTCTGTCCATCAATTTTTCCATATATCATTTTAGAACAAGAGCTCAAAAATAGATAGATCCAAAGCTCAGGTGGATGGCACCACTTGTATGATAACACCAACGGTTGAAACCTTCTTGGGCCCATAATAATTTTTATTTGTGATACAAAACCTCCTTGGCTCCCAAGAAGTTTTCAATGGTCGGTGTTCAATCCCCTCTGTTTCTATAGTGGGGTCCACATGAGCTTTGAATCCACCTCATTCTGGGACTCATGTTCTAAAATGATATGAAAAAGTTGATGAACGGTGTGGATAAAACACATATATCACGATGGGCCCTACAGAGTCCGATCACCGGCTCTCTATGCAATCCACGTCATGGAACGCGGTTTGCTAAGACGCGCTTGCCTAAGAAAGCATGTTTATTTACACGATGCATGCATGCAATAAAGTGGCACGTGTATGATCTAATCCATCCATTCAGGTGGGCCCGATGACCACATAAATGCCATTATTGAAATGGAGCTGACCCAAAAACCTAGTTTAGTAAGCTATCACTCAATAACCGGTTTTGGCCATAAACGCCTGAAATAGGGCGACATAGGACCAGATAAGCCACTCAATTTCGGTGGGTTTGAAATTAATTTTCAATCGTTGATCGAAACCAAGATCTGGTACGCAACCCTGATTGATCCTGCTCCTGGTCCTCATTAGATGAGACCCGCACCGGCCGGGCTTGAACCCGATCACCCATGGTACAGAAAACTGTAGGACCCGACCCGTTCTAAGTTGGTCATCGTTGGACGACGTGGTTGCAGCACAGAAATGCTTCCAAGAGAAGACAACTTACCAAATTCAATTCCTTTTATACACACACACCCAAACAGCACCATTCCTCTCTCTCTCTCTCTCCTCTCTCTCAGATCTCTCTCTCTCTCTCTCTCTCTCTTCTCTCTCTCTCTCTCTCTCTCTCTCTCTCTCTCTCTCTCTCTCTCTCTCATCATGTATTTATAATTTTTTTTAAGTTTCATCAAAACAGAACCTGTTCTTTCAAGAAGATTCTAAGCTTCTCATCTTATTGAGAATTCTTAGATCTTGAATGCAGAACATGGGCACAGTAGATGGGCGGAGCTCGCTCCCTGAAAACCATTCTGACAATGAGAGCATCGGCAACGGTGATCGCATCGCCTTCAGCGGACCGCTGGTGAATAAAAGCGTCGGCAACGGTGATCGCATCGCCTTCAGCGGACCGCTGGTGAATAAAAGCGTCGGTAACGGTGATCACATCGCCTTCAGCGGACCGCTGGTGAATAAACGAGGCGGGAGAAAGAGTGCAAGATTCAACATCCCGGAAAGTACTATTATCGGTGGCAATGGCGGTGCCAGCACTAGCAAAGATGAGGAATATGTAGAAATCACTCTCAATGTTCGTGATGACTCTGTGGCCTTCCACAGCGTCAAGGCGGTCAGCGGATCTGAGAATGAGAACCCGGAAGTGAGATTGTTGACGCGGACACTCGAGAAACGGGCGTCGTTTGGTTCGTCTGTGATCCAGACCGCCTCGTCGCGGATCAAACAGGTGTCGCAGGAGCTGAGACGACTCGCATCAAACACTCGGCGACCTACTGCGGCTCGGTTTGACCGTTCCAAATCGGCGGCAGTGTATGCACTGAAGGGTCTGAAATTCATCAGCAAGACGGATGGTGGAGCTGGGTGGGCAGTGGTGGAGAAGCGGTTTGATGAGCTTGCTGTTGATGGAGCCCTTCCCCGCTCAGCTTTCGGGCAATGCATAGGTAACAGACAAACTATTCTAATGTTTCATAAATTTCAGAGTCGACTCGGGCATTTTCCGAGTCAACTTCCGCATCATGCAACTGAGTTGGGTACGAGTCATGAATGTGTTTTGGTTGTTATCAATCACAGGTATGAAGGAATCAAAGGAGTTTGCAGGAGAGCTTTTCGATGCACTGCTTCGTAGGAGGAATATAACGGGGAATTCAATTACTAAATCGGAGCTGAAAGAGTGTTGGGAGCAGATTTCTGATCAAAGCTTTGACTCAAGGCTACAAACCTTCTTTGATATGTAATGGTTTCAAAATCCTTTTTTATGTGATTTTATCTTCTTAATTGTGATTATGGTATTAATCAAATACAAATACAGGGTGGATAAAAATGCGGATGGCCGAATCACTGAAGAAGAAGTAAAGGAGGTGAGAAGATTTGTGAGAAATCACATGTATTTTATAGATAAATCACGTGTTTTCTAAATAAGGGAATAACTCGGACTGAGTCAATACCGAGTCACCGAGTTTAAGAATGACTCCTATCATTTCTCAAAAATCTTACTCTTTTGCAGATTATTACAATCAGTGCTTCTGCAAACAAGCTCTCGAAGATCCAAGAACAGGCTGAGGAATACGCTGCATTGATCATGGAAGAGCTCGACCGAGATAATCTTGGCTACATTGAGGTATATATACTGCATTCACGTTTCATTAGAGAACAAACTGGAAAGATCTTCATCTCAATCTTGTCTATGTAAATGCAGATCCACAGTCTGGAGACATTATTGTTGCAAGCCCCACCTCAGCCTACTAGAGGACGGACGACGGATAGCCGGAACCTGAGTCAGATGCTGAGTCAGAAGCTGAAGCCAACGGAAGAGAGTAACCCGATTCGGCGAGTGTACCAAAAAACTAAATACTTTGTAGAAGATAACTGGCAGAGAATTTGGGTAATTGCACTGTGGATCGGGATCATGTCGGTCCTGTTCGCATACAAGTTTGTGCAGTATCGGAACAAGGCTGTCTTCCACATAATGGGCTATTGCGTCTGCAGCGCCAAAGGTGCGGCCGAGACGCTTAAGTTCAACATGGCACTGATTCTACTACCCGTTTGCCGGAACACCATCACCTGGCTTAGGAACAAGACAAAGCTAGGCATCATGGTGCCGTTTGATGACAACTTGAATTTCCACAAGGTAATTGAAAACCTACATTTGGGTGTGTTTGGATACATAATCAAATTGAATTGCAATAACTAGTCAGTTATGTGGAAAAGAAAAAGAAAACCTTTCTTAGTATCTAAGCTGAGGGAAGGGAACTGCAAATTGCAATCTTGAGGGCTTACTTCCTCATTGTTCCTTTTTTTTTTTTTTCCATTCTTTCCAGGTGCATTTGGTTGCATCAAATGTCTTAAAATTTCATGATATTTTTACCAAATTACACTGATAATTGTGAAATTTCATGATATTTTGATGCAATAAAAGGCACCCTTCATTTCCTCTTGATTGTATAATGGATGTTTTCAATTCAATTCACTTGTGCATCCAAATACAACCTTAGTGAATTCATTTTAGTTGCACAGAAGCATATAAAAATTTTAAGTATACCACTTAAAAGAAAATAACATGGGTGTTTTCATGTGATCAGGTCATTGCAGTCGCAATCGCAATCGGCGTTGGAGTACATGCTGGTGCACATCTAACATGTGATTTTCCTCGTCTTCTTCACGCGACCAAAGAGGAGTACGTGCCGATGAAGCCCTTCTTTGGCAACAATCAGCCATCCAACTATTGGTGGTTTCTCGATAGCATCGAAGGCGTGACGGGTATCATAATGGTTATCTTGATGACGATCGCATTCACTCTAGCCACCCCGTCGTTCCGCCGCAACAAACTCAAGCTCCCAAGACCGCTACATAAGCTAACAGGCTTCAACGCCTTCTGGTATTCCCATCACCTCTTCGTCATCGTCTATGTGCTCCTCATTGTCCACAGCATCTACCTCTACCTGTCCAAGGAATGGTACAAGAAGACAGTTAGTATCCTCTCCTAAAAACCTTTCATCATCATCCTCGTCTTTGTTGTTGTTGTTGTTGTTGTTGTTTTGAGCTAGTTCTATTATTTTCATTGTGGTTATTTAATTAACAATGTGGTGGCTTTTGCAGACATGGATGTATTTGGCTATTCCCGTAGCTCTCTACGGCTGTGAGCGGTTGATTAGGGCATTCAGATCGAGTATTAAACCTGTTACGATCCTAAAGGTAAGCGAAAGCTCCAACCCATATTGCATTTGGCATTGGATCCGCCATGGAACCGTTTAAATTACCCAGACCAGACCATGACCCTCATGTTCGTTGGCAGTTCAGTCGAACCGCGGGTTCAATCGGTCAGACCCAATTGGCCTGCTTCGGCTCAAAAATCTACTTAATTTAAAACAATGAAAAAAAAAAGGGATATTAAAGCTAATCTGTTGTTGGTCTAGTGATTTAAGAGTGTTTGGGTAGAAGTCAATGGGTTTGATCTTTTGATGAATGTAGGTGATCCTCTTCCTCAGAGAATGATCACATACGTTTGATCTCTGTGGGGCCCACAGGTGAATCCAAACTGTCCATCTGTTGCGCCTCTTCATGTTCACTGTACATCCAAAAGCCTTCCTGATCCAGAACTCATGTATGACACACCGCAGGGAGAAATGTTCAACGATCCTAAAACATATATATTCATGAGGTGTGGCCACCTGATTTTAGTTATGCTACTTCATCCTGGTGGGGCTCACTGATGAGATTGGATAGCATATCTACAACACATTGGACCCCACATTCCATCTAGAAGTTTCTATGGTGGGCGCCACACACCCTAATCTCCCCATTGTTCCTTTTCAAGCTGTATTTTGGGATCCAGGCCTAACATAGGGCCGCATATAATAGATGGTTTGGATGGAACTGACACGTCACAGTGGTGGCCCCACACACGTTTGAGACGCATGTGATCATTCCTCGTCTATCTTTTATGAAACAGTCACCCCATGACGCGGTTTGGCTAGTGACGCTTCCATCAGGCTGGTGGCTAGTGGTTGGTGCTAGGTGGACCCCACCCTGATGTATGTGTTTTATCCGAAAGATAATTTTAGAGCTTGATCCCAAAAATAAAATAGATATAAATCTCAGTTGGACCACACCATGGGAAAACAGTAGTGATTGAATGTCCACCATTAAAAACCTCCTAGGGCCCACTGTAATGGTTATTTGACATCTAACCTGTTGATTAGGTAATAAAGACTTGGATGAAGGGTAAAAAAATATATCAGAAGTTTTTAATGGTGGGCGTTGAATCAACACTGTTCGGTCCACTTGAGATTTGGATTAACCTCATTTTTGGGCTCATATCATAAAATGATATGGAAGAATGGGTGAACGGCACGGATGAAACACATACATCATGGTGGGGCCCACAGATCACCGACCACTAGCCATTGGCTAGTGGCAGGATCTGTAGCCAATCCGTTTCCGTCACCCCAGCCCATTTCAATGGCAGGTTCTGGTCTAAACCATGAAACCGTCTGACCACCTAGTCCAGCACCCAAATGCACCATGAAAGCGCGTTAGGGTTGCAGGGTTCAACATACTGTATTCTGATCAAACAAATCAAATGCATATATAATATCTAATTAATGAATCTACACTGGCATTTTAGGTTGCTGTCTATCCCGGCAATGTATTAGCACTGCACATGTCCAAACCTCAAGGATTCAAATACAAGAGTGGTCAGTACATGTTCATCAACTGCGCCGCGGTTTCGCCCTTCGAATGGTACCATTTTTTTAAAAAAAAAAATTCACTAAATAAATCTTTTAATCTCTACATCAGATTGCATTAATAGTATGATTATTGTAATTAAACAGGCACCCTTTCTCCATTACTTCAGCCCCAAGAGATGATTATCTTAGTGTTCATATCCGCACGCTTGGGGATTGGACGCGCCAGCTCAAGACCGTCTTCTCTGAGGTAATTCACTAACTGATAGGACGCATCCGTCATGTGGGTGGTCCAAAAAGATTATCCTGGCCATTGATTTATTCAGCCGAGTGTGAGCCATTTAAAAAATCATCCATTCCTGTAAGTTTCTTACTGCCACGTCCTGGGTATCACCCAAAATATGGACGGTTCTGATCATCCCACATGTGGGCTCGTTGGGGCGATATTGAGTCGCGATGTAGGCAAAACGAATCTTTTCTTGATTCAATCTCTTCATTTTTAAAACTGAGTTTTGATGGTTTTGATTATTAGGTTTGTCAGCCTCCAACTGCCGGGAAAAGCGGATTACTAAGAGCTGATATGCAAGGAGGAATCTGCCCCAAGTAAGACATTTTGACTTTGATATAGTAGATGTCGTTGTACTTTTACAACACTGTCACCACGTGGGTCCGATTCCGTGGCCCACCAACCATCTAATGGATGGTCCGATAGTTAATTACTAATCCACGTGTGGTCCGGAGCTACTCGAACGGTTCATCTGGTGGATATGCCAATAACTAGATGGGCCCCACAAACAAGAGAGCTGGATGACAATTTATTTGGATATGCCTCATATGTAGGACATCAGAACCATGAAACAGTAGGAAAACCTATAAAGAACACATGGTGCATAAATCAGGCTTGTGTGATTATCATACGGCCCACACTAATGGAATCAATGGACAACCGATGGTTGAACTCAACATACTGTCGTGGCTCGCCTAGTGAATTGATCAGCCTGATTTTCTAGATGGATGATCCTTGTGATTGGAATTATTATTTTCATGGCACTGATTTTTCATACATACGGTACGTTTGCAAAAACGATGGTACTGTACCGTAAGTTTGGGTACTGTTGCGGTTGGTGATCAGTTCAATCAAAAAAGTTCCTGGGAATCTAATGCCCAAGCGGTATGATCTTTGGTTGTCGCACGTAAACGCGGACCGCAATGGTCTCCAACATCTGTTTTATGCAGCGTGTAAAACACCCAAGCATTGCGGCGTCCACCACATTTTATACGTGAAATCCACTCCATCCATCGAGTTCGATTCTAGATTCAAGGCAGTGAGAAAAAGATTAACCAGATAAATAATTCAGGTGTGCCATACCACATGGAACAATGGGGAATGGGATGCGGACCATAGGTTTGTATGTGTGGCCATTATCATGTGAATATGTCATCAAACCCGTTAATTAGATGTAACACAATAGAATAAACTGAAAAAACAAAAATCATCCTGATCCAAAGATCACATGAGCCACACCACGTGAACTTGTAGGTTTTAGTAGCAATTTTACATTCTTCCCATTAATGATACCCATCGGACCTTTTTATCTGGTAATCTTTTGTACGTTCAGTTAATATAAGCTATTTCATCTGATGGACGGACTGGATTCCACATAAACAACATTATCGGCCCCATAGAGCCTGGATGTTTTGCCGCTGCGTAAAACATGTACATGTATTCCTGTCCGTCCACGTCCCCCACTGGTGTTCACCACATGAACGGCTGAATAGTTACTATGGTGTATGACCTATGTAAATGACCATCATGCCCTCTCATTTTTTTTTTTTTGAATTTTCAATTCATGGCCAGCTTCCCAAGGGTGCTGATCGACGGTCCATACGGCGCCCCTGCTCAAGACTACAAGAAATACGAGGTGGTCCTTCTGGTGGGGCTGGGCATCGGGGCTACCCCTTTCATCAGCATCGTCAAAGACATCGTAAATAACATGAAAGCGAGGGATGAAGAAGAAGAAGAAGAGCTGGAGAAAGGGAAGAGACCAACGACCCCAAGTAATAGAAGGAAAGGAGGAGGGTTTAAGACGAGGCAAGCATACTTCTACTGGGTGACTCGCGAGCAAGGATCGTTCGACTGGTTCAAAGGCATCATGAACGAGGTGGCTGAGTCAGACCAGAACGGCGCGATCGAGCTCCACAACTACTGTACGAGCGTATACGAAGAAGGCGATGCACGCTCTGCGTTAATCGCGATGCTGCAGTCGCTCAACCACGCCAAGAACGGCGTCGACGTCGTGTCGGGCACGAATGTGAAGTCGCACTTCGCAAAGCCCAACTGGCGCAACGTCTACAAGCGTATCGCGCTCAACCACCGCGACCAGCGAGTCGGTGAGTTACCACTTTTACCTTTTTGCCCTTCTCTCTCGTATTTTTCTACGAATAACTCTTTTTTTTCGTTAGCTTGTCAGTTCACACTTCACTGTTAGTCACCCCCACTAGGGTTTTCGACTAATAACTTAACATGCATGAAATCCACGTCGTCCATCAGCCACACACCACCACTTCTTTGGCCTTGATCACAAAAGTTTGGCTGATTCAACAATTAAGTGGGCCACCCCAAAATAATCATACATAAAACCTATAAATGAATGGATTGGATGGCATATAAATAACAGCATGGGGTCTATACAAAATTAATGGTGGATGTTATATCCCAACTGTTTCCTAAATTGTGGCCCACCTAAGTACTGGATCATCATAATTTTTGAGTTCAATGGTTAACATGAGACATCGTAGTAGATGGATGTATTGGATCGCATGAAAGTTACACCCACGTAATTCTAGTTTAGCTAAAGTAATCATGGTAGATACCCAGCGCGAGGTAGATAGGGCGGTTCTTTAGAAAGCTACGCGTTTCACGCTGGGCATGCTTGTTTAGAACCTTTAGATCCCACCTCACGTGAAAAAGACAAATGATGAGTAACGTGAATTTCCAAAGACAGATGTAGAGAACCCGTGCAACGAAAAGCTCCTCGGCCTACTGTTACCGACATTCACCATATCTATAATTCGCACCAGCCTCGAACGTGGAATGCCCGGTGATCTAAACAGTACCGTGGACGCGCAGCAGGATTTGATTGGTTACGTGTTCACTAATGATACTAGTAGTGTCTAGATTTAATTAGGTCACGTGATATTTAAATAGTTAAAGCCACCCAAAGCATGTTTAAAAGTAATTAATATAATCTAATCTCACCATAGAATTTATAAATATACTTTTACATCACAACTCTCATACATACTATTTGACACCTCATGACTTCGACAGCTGACAGTGGTTGGATCAAAACCTGCTAAGCCCTAACAGATCTGCCACACCGTCATGAGTTACATGGTGTTGGATCATCAGGTCATTCGTATTAGCCAACTTATGTCATAGATATTAGCTCAATGACTTTTACGTGGCGTTTGAATGTACTAAAATTTGATTTGATTGAGCTATGCGTTACTGTCAGAGATAATTACAATCAAATATATAATTTAATAAATTTCAGATATATATTATATGAATGGGCTCCATCTCTGACAGTTGTCCGTAACCCAATCAAATCCCACCACAGTAATTGTACAGAAGAAAAGCCATGTGTTAGATGACCAGGATCTTCCAATAAAGGGCTACTGCTGGGGTTATCATTTCAACTGATCCGATTACCTAACTTGGGCCCCACTTTTGACAACTGGATCCATCACGAATTTCAGCCCCACAATGATATATAGTTCATTCTTTCCAATGACCAATAATGATCCACGTAGAAGAATACATGGCCATCTGGACCGTCTAAATCGTGGGGCCTATCCTGGATGGAGAAGATCAATAAATATATTGGTGGACATCATACGAATGGCCAGCCTAAAGTAATATGCCGTTCAAGATCAACGGGCTCAAGCCCATATACTGTGATCAGTGTACTTTCTGGGGCGAAACAGGGCGCACGATTTGAGAGGTCCGGATCAACCCACGTGCACGGTGGATGAGTCACCACTATTTTTAAAATGATGATAACAGGCGAGGGGAAAGAGGGACTTTTTCAAAATGCCAAAAATAACCTTCTTACATGAGGAGTTCATAGCGTTGACCAAGACAGACAAAACTGCCCTCCAAAGATAACCGTATGTCCACGCTCCTTGACATCTTACCCATGTGATATAGAAGGGCGTTTTCGACATTTCAAGTAATGCGCGTGGCTTTAACGTATTCTGCATTTCACAAGCTACGCGTTAAGTGCTTACGAACAACGAGAAAAACCGATTATCAGTATCACCAAATGACCGAAATACCCTCTCGTGTCGGTAGTTGCATTGATTAGCTAGGAATATACAAAGGTTACAAATGGTACTTTTATTCTATAGATGTCTTCATTCTCCAATTGAAAAAAAAAAGGATGGAACGTGAACCCTGACCTGGAACTCGTATTAAAATAATAGTTTTTCTACATATACAACAATCAATACGAGGTTGATAAGCCCACACGAGTGGTGTCAAGCACGTATGCCGATATAGAATAAGTGTGTGATGTAGAGCGGGTTGCGGACAATTACATGGCAAAGATGGATCAGAAAAGGCCCGGTCGGCGACAGAAGTGATCTGGACCATCAGACCTTAAATCAGGCGTATCTCGCTATTCGGAATGAGTTAGCCGACGAAAAATATATGATTTTGGGGTAGAACGAGCTACTTTAGCCAACCAACCTAGCTATGCTAGGTTGCGACGCTCGGAATTGCGAGAAACCCCTGATTCGACGGTCGTTTCCCTGTTTCAATTTCGTTTTTACTATAAATGATAAGTTTTAGTTTGACCATACCTCTTCATCTGTCGAGCTTTAGGAGTTATGCTCAACGTGAAAAGAGCTTAGAATAATTAGGGGAACGGTTTGATGAAGCCAAATAGGACACTTACTATTTTTGGCCGAAAACCTTGCGCACTAGTAGACATCACGACCGTCTATAAATAGTAAGTTTATTATTTATAGTAAGTCGCGAATTCTAAGAGTTTTAGTTGTAGTTTGATTATGATTTCTTCCCCATTGCTTAGTACCCTTATTTAAAGGGTTGTGAACTCGTTTTTATGTATTCATTAATATATTTTGAATTTATTAGAATTTATTTATATTTTCTGCTCTCTTTTCTCGTGGATTCGAGAAAGTATCTGTGAAGAGTCCAGAGAAGTTCGGTGGATTCAGAATAGTTATCCTCTTGAGGAAGATGGTGCTCGACCTCACGTCCTCCCCTGCGTCAGTGTGCAACATCAGAGCATCAGGTGGGCCACGCTCTTTAGATCTTCTAACCAAATCATCTGGCCGTTTCACTCCTTAAGTGGGCTACAGTCTACGAATTACAAATGGATGGCTAGAAAGTGTTTTGTTATCGATCTGTTTGTTTTGTACATAGTGGCCCACCGGAGGAGCTAAACAGCCTGATTTTCAAGCCAGAAGATCAAATCAGTGTGGCCCACCAGATGGAAATCTCGGATCTCTAGCACATGTGCCAGGTTAGTACGTGTGCTTGCATGGAAATGAGCAGGGTCTACAATCGCATGGGGCTTAAGAGAGCTCATGAGTTATATAATACAAGACGTGCTGATGATAATGTTTTAATTACTCTATGGTGTGACAGGCGTCTTTTACTGTGGGGCCGCTGGTCTCACCAAGGAGCTTCGCCAGCTTGCATTGGATTTCTCTCATAAGACCTCCACCAAATTCGATTTTCATAAAGAAAATTTCTAGGATCAAAACAGGCCGCGAATCTCTCTCTCTTTCTCTCCCTCTCATGTACAGCGCATTACAACATATACTACGACTTTGGAGCCTATAGGTGGGGCCCACCTACTTACATTTGAGAAAGAGTCAGGCAAAATAATAGTGGGCCACTACTCATATGGAGTAGGTAAGCCACACGACAGGCATATCACGTGGTAAGAGTTGGTGCAGGTAGTGGCATTGGCCCACTTAGTGGGAATCTTGTTTTGGTTCTGAGTACAGGACGTAGTGGCGATCGTGGTGGGGACATTACTTCTCAAACTAACGTGAGAGATTTTTTAAGAAAAATGTAATTTTTTTTATTTTTTTTCTCTTTGTGATAGTTATATTATTAGCAACTTACTTGGCACTACATTATTTTTTATATTAAATATGGTTGTATGTATACATTATTTTTTATATTATATGTTGATGCTATAAAATTACTGGTTTGCCCTTCGCTGAGCTTCGAGCACTTGAACCGAGCCCTGTAGCCTGCACAAGAGAAGGACAATGGAGACCCTGGCTAGAGCAGGTGACCCTTCGATGCCAAAGTCAAGCTAAGAATCTGGGTCTAAGTTATGTAGAGTAGGCTTAGGGTCTCAGATATTACACACATGTTCCCGTAGATATGTCTCCTATTTATATCTTTTGATTGAAGTGAACGTGCCCGTAAATCTTAGCACGGTCTCTGCCATTAGGCGAGAGTTACACGTGCGTTGATGTCAGCTATTATCCGGAGATCATGCGTCGAATGTTGCTCCAAACATGTGTTATTGGGGTTAATTCATTAGCGTAATCATCGGCCATGTTCTCATCCGAATCAACCCTGGAATCTAAGTCTCACTCACGACAAGTCCAGGCTCATGAGCGAGTTGATCCTGATCGGAGCCAACGGATAAGATGTGTAATGGCTTCTTTCGGGTTCTAGGTCGGTGTCAAAGCTCTACAAAAGAACTTGAAAGCTCAACCTAGATTGTCATGACTAGGTTGGTGTGGATGGACTACTATCGGTCCGAGGCTCTGCTCGACTTCTCCAAGTCGACATCTGTCGAGTTCGGCTCGGATTTTCCCATAATATTATATATGGTACGTAAATGGCGATAAGGTTGTCCACATCCATTTACGTGTTTTTATTTTACTTATATATTGTAAATAGGAAAATAAAACGCATGTTGCAACATGTTATCCGTTTGAATGTACGTTTTAGAAAAAAAAAAAAAAAAAAAGAGAAGAAAATTAATCATGTCTCAATTGTCAATTAGATGATCTTGGTAATGAGGCCAGTTCTTCTACAAAGAACAAGTTCCTTTACAAGTCCTTGCAGAGCAGTGGGCCACCTGTCCAGAAGGGTCCTAGACATGAAAGTTGGACACTCTAAAATAGTCCAACCCAAGTATCATCTGACCCCACCAGATGAATGTGAAGGTAAGAGCTGTCAATGGGTAGCTGATGGACCAGACACAATCTTAATGTGTCTAGGTTCCTTTTATTGGACCAGTTACTCCAAATATGGTATTTCTGTTTTCTTAGTGCATAGGAGTCTTCACACGTGGGAGATTTTTTGGGTCATGATCGATTCACAGCCGGAGTTGAATCATGGCCTTATTGGTCATCCTGAGGTGTGTGTTCATACCGTTAAAAAAAGTGGCCGGGCCACATATTCTATAATTTACGTATCACTGGCATGGAGGTAGCTGAGAGAATTTAGACTTAGGAACCTTCTTTTAAACGCAAATACATTGACGCAAGTTCTGTTCAACATGGACAACGATGGACGATGCCCACAACCATGGTTAAAAGTCTCAAAACTACTCAGATTGAGTCGTTCAGCCCTGAGCCGGGACCTGACCGTGCAGGGGCTGAATCGGCCTGACCTATCCAAGTCAAGGGTGATTGGTAGTATCGAACCTGAGCAGGTACTAGTGAATTCAAGTTGAATCAGAAGAGCCATACATATCAGACTTCTCGGAGTCTTAAAACCATGACCAGAACTGTCCATTATAACAGGCCCTCTATAATTTCCCACAATTGAAAGCCGCACCAATGGATGAGATGTAACCGTCATATGAACTATCACAATGAAAATGGATTCAACACCAAAAAAAATAATAATAATAAGATAGCTAGAAGGCCTTCTCTCCACTTTCCGATGTGTCCGATGTTGGGGGATCAACGACCCTGACCTGATGGATCATGTCTCTTGATATTAAATGTTGGGATTTCCATTTTAATTCATGCCTGAAACTCAGAACTGTTATGGGAATTTTTGGCACACAATGCTTCCTATTTGTTAATCCCCTATTAGATAAATGGAATTGAGAAATGATTAGATACGCCGCTGTATGATGTATTCATTTTTATCAACATTGTTAATCCACTTTGGATCATTTTTTAGGGCATTAGCCTAAAATTAGGTATGCCCAATCTCAGTGGACCACACCATAGGAAAACAGTGGGGATTTGAACACCCACAGTTAAAAACTTTCTAGGGTTCACTATAATATTTATTAGCTATGAACCCATTGATTAGCAACTCGGGCATAGACGAAGGGAAAACACAAATATCACCTTTATATAGAGGTTGTGGCCCCAATATTTTTTTAATGGTGACCATTATGTTTATACCTTATTTAAATAATCAAATAGGAATGGACATGCATTGTTATAATCAAAGAAAAAATATAGCATGCTAAAGATCTTTTAAAATACTTTGAGTATTTTTTATAAAATCATATCTGACAGGATGATAATATATGGAGCAGTTAAGAGGTATTCAAAAGCAAACAAGATAGCCTAGAGGTATTCAGTGAAAAAAAAAAAACCGAGTATAGTAGCTCCTGGTGTTCGAACACAAGATCTTATGCTTTAATATCTTGTCAAACAAATGGTTGCTCTAAGAGCTCGAGCTATTATAGGATGGTGTGTCAATGGATATCGAGGGACGTAACAGAGTACATTATCCAATTTTGTGTGTTAAATTGAACCCACGGGATCTTATGATCAACTGCGATTTCAGGCCATGTCTGATTCATAATGTATGGCCCACCATTTATAGGGTCTTGGTGGACACTTATGCTATATGTAATTTTGTACATTGGATGTGTGCAGTGAAGAAAAAAGAAAATTCCAAAGCAATCTGTCCAAAATCTTAGGTTAGGTTGGCGGTTATGATTCTATGACAGAGCTCATCTGTCTTTCTTTCTTTCTTCAGATATTAAGATATCAGGTCGGAGTCCTGATTGAACGAATCGTCCGAGTCAACACGGACTTGGTCAAGTCCAATCTGGTTCAGCCTCACTACTGAGAACAGAAGTCGACTCGACCCACTCTTCCAAGTCACTCCTCAACTCAGTACTGAACGAGTCAATCCGAGTGACCAGGTCAAAAGTGGGAGAGATGTTGGTGTGGTTTGGTGCGAAAAAGACAAAAAAAAAAAAAAAAAAAAGATGATGGAAGGTGAACCGTTCGATTTTCCATAAGAAGCAACAATTTCTAACCGTCCACTGTTGGGGCCCACCAAAATTAGGTGAATCAGGTGGACCCACTGTTTGTATTTCTTGTCTAAAAAATCAGGTCGATATGAATATCAAGTTAGCCATGAATGTTAGTGAATGTGGACCTTGGTCAATCTCTTTTTGACCGTCCATTGTGTACATGTGTGGCCCACTGATGATCAGATAATACTTTTTAAAAAAAAAAATTTTGAGAGAAGGCATCTACACGGTAGGACCCTTATGATAAGAAGCTTGCATCAACCACAGCTGGATCGATGGATAACTGCTTCCACACTCAAGATTTGTTGGGCTGTTTGACTGTTTCTACAATGAAGTTGACCGTTCGTTATGTTGGGCCCACCTTCACCCTCTGTTCAATGTGAACCGTCCATCATGTGGGGCCTACCTTTAATATGGACCATCCACCTTGCAAGGCTATCCATCATCAGATAAATATAAATTTTAGCTTACGATGCATTTAAACTGGACCATACGATATTTCTTGGGCCTAGGCCCATCCTATTGACGTTTGAGGGGACTCTTTTTTTTTTTCATTTTTTTTTTTAAGGTATTGTATGGTGCTCTGGCTGGAAGATCCATAAATGAGGCCCCTCGTCCAGAAATCCAAACCATTGATATTATGGGCCCTGCTGTGAACGGCCCTCACACCAAAAATCTCCACCAACGGGAAAAGTCCGAAGCTTTAAGTAGGGACCACAAATAAACGGTTAGCAAGAAATGCATCAACAATTTCATGCATCAGGTGACCATTGATGTATGCTGTAAACCAGAGGCCAATCCTGCATCATGGGCCCCACTTATGACACTAGAATTTTATTTTATTTTTTATGACGTGTTCTTATATAAACGGGTCTGCAGATCTGGTCAGTCCATTGGGTCATTGGCCAGGCCTTCACAAACTTGGGCTGGGCCTAATTTTCTAGGCCCAGAGTATCGTCAGATTTAAAAAAGTTCTGGCCCAATTAGTAATTGGGCTGGTGTGGATGAAAGCCTCATGAAAACCAACTTGATCTGGGCCATTGAATTATTGAGCCCAGATCAGCTGGACTTAACCTGATCCACACATCCCTAATTACTACTTCATATTGGAAGACCACATACGGCGGCTGGCCATACAGCGACTGATAGGCAAACCAGCGCAGTCCAATCGATGCTTCCATGGGTGCACTCTTACGGTTGGTTGTGTGGACCATCTATAGCCAGATATACGCCTCCAAAGAGCCTTCTACAACAACAGGCCAACCACGATGATATGGTCTATGGCTGTTGATCTGGCCCATCTGGGCCCAATTAGATGAACCCAATCGCCAAGTCGAGATATAACGTGCCAGCCTCTTACGTAGGATTGTTGGATTAAGGCCCAGATAGGTCTCAGCTTGGGCCTGTTTGTATCTATGAAGGGGTTGGATCTAATGTATTAGGGCTAGGCTTGGGCTTGCATTCGAATTCTATCAGATGTGAGTCTACATGGTTTTTTTAATTTCCACTTGCTTGTGCACTATTGCCTATGTGGAGCCCACCTTGTTCTGTGTGTATGCCATCCAATCCTCACATTAAATGAGTCCTACCTTAATGATGGGATTCCCCAAAACTTGGGCTTATCCAAACATTAGGTGGGCCACGCTATTGAAACCAATGGACAACCACCCAAAAACCTCCAAATTCATTTGGTGGCCCCGATGATAGTTGGATCGGCCTTATTTTTTACGCGTCCAAAATTTCATGGTGGAACGACCCTGCTGGGCAGGATGGATGCCATACGCAAACCAAGATGGACCCCACACGCACCTTTACACACTGCAAACCTACCAACCTTACAGGTGCATGGGCCATCTGACCAGTGCATAAGGTGATCCCCACCATGGCATGTTCGTAGATAGGCGTATGATCTGAGCCATTCATTTGGGAGTACTTGTTGTGGATCAGCCATAGGTTTTGTTCACATGTGTTTGACCACATATCGAGTTGCCAACCGATCTGAGCTATGTAGGGCGCATCCATGATGTGTATATGGAATCCACACCGTCCATATGGCATGTCCTCACCTCATCTTCAATGTACACCACAAGAATAATCGTGACCCAAAATTCAAGTGCAACACACCACACAAACCAATGTACCATCGCTCCTAAAACCTATGTATTCACGTACAAAATCACACTCATCAAATGATCTAATCCATCCTTGGCCTTGTCCTCTATAACCGTCCTTTTTTTCGAAGCTATAGATGGGATGGCTACAATTGCCTAACAAAAGTGATTCTTTAGAATCATAAGCAATCCATTATAAACCCTAACATGTAGATGGATCAAGCTAATGATTGAAACTTTTCTGCATAAACAATCTTGACCATCCATATTAAACTCCTCTGATCAATGGCTAATGTTTGTTGGATAGGTATAATGTTTTGATTGGTGTCCCATGAATTATGCATTGGACCTAATGAACCGTCTGGATCAATGAATTTGACTGCCTGAGTCTCCCAATATGACTAGTTGCATACCTTATAAGTACTATAAGATCTCCAAATCATCTCTTATACATCATTACAAATAAACAAAATGAGATAGACTCATTTTTTAAGTGGCAACCAAACAAGCCCTGAATAAATACAGCATCATACTTTCATATTATTTGCATTTTTCACCGATTTTATACGGAATTTATGATTCCAAAGATAACTTCAAGTGTGCTGTATTTCATCACCACCTCAGCATTAATCCAACTTATATATTAAACCATAATAGCTGATTATTCCAATTTTAATTATCAACAATCAAATGTGGTATTGCACCAATCGTTGCGTTCCTGATTCTCCGTACAAGCCACTCCATGTTCGAATCTGACATGAACATGGCGCCTGCAATGCGCACAACGCCTGGATTCTGACTGTTCAGTACAGAGAATGCGGTCGCAAGTTCATACCCACCGTTCACGCTGAAGTGGAGCAGCCCGCGTGGGAACATGTACACATCGCCTTCATGTAGAATTTTTTGAAACAAACGGTTGGAACTGTCAATGAATCCGGCAATTATGATGCCCCGGCTCACGTAGAACATCTCTGAAGCCCGTGGGTGAGAGTGAGGCAGGACGATGCCATCGACCGCGATGTCGGTCCTAGCAACCGATAGGCCGAGAGTGTTTAGGCCAGGGAAATCAGCAGCAGTGACGACATTCATCGATGAACGCAGGAAGTTGTCGACATCCCCCGCATGGTTGAGTTTCGAGGTCTTGAAGTCAGAAGCAGCGATGGTGGCCGGATTCTGGCATGGGAATCCGTTGATGAATATGGGTTTTCCGACTTGGGATGATGTGGGGCAAGTGTCCTGAATTGGGCCACTGTCTGATAGGCATGTTTTTATATTGATGGAGAGGGAATAGAGAAGGAAAATGGTGAAGGAAACAAAGGATTTCATGTTGGTTTGGCTGGGAGAAACTAGGCCTGATTGGTTTTTTATTGTCCAAATAGAGAAAGATTGCAAGCAAAGGAAGTGCATTGCTTGAAGGAGGAGATATTGGGCTTTTTCCTTCCATAATCAGATCCCCCAAATGCTTTAACTTCAAATCTAGTTTTCTCCAAGTTGTTTAATGCCCAGAAGGCCTCCAATTTGCATCTACCTACTTCAAATTATAGCTTAGAACTTCACCTAGTCGACTCGATGGAATTGGACCAAGTCGACTTGAAGGAAAATCGACCAGTCTGAGTCGAGTCCTTTCTGGGTATTGTAGCGGCTCCATTAATATTTCATATTCTTTTTATTGATTTATGTTACTCTTGAGTCAAGCAAAGTTTTCGAGTCGAGTCAATGAGAAATTTTAATTAGACATAATGGGAATTTAGCCAAAGACTTGCATTACAAACCAATGAAAATATGGACAGGTTTAACGATTGCAGTAAGCGAAGAACCAATAATCATTCTCTTAACCCTTGTAATTTACGGCAAATTCACCAGAAATCATAGCATGAACACTCCCCATCTGCGAAATGATGGAAACGAACGCGATCCCTAACAGTAATCTTCCTACTGAAGATCCTCGAAACAAGCTTTGTTGTGGAGTGGCAATCCCGACACATGCGGAGGTTCTTCATGATCATGAGCGAGCTACCAGGGCATGTGTGGATGAGCCCAAAAGCGATCGCCAGCTTCTCACTATGCCATGAAAGTGCATTCTCCTTTTCTTCTTCATCTATGTCATGCAAAACTTCCCCTGTTTGGGGTACATGACCCATGTCCTTCAGCCTCATTGCTATTTCTTCCAACAGCTCATATACACACTTGGATTGTGTATTGTCCCCTTGACTGAATTCATATACCAAACCACCTACTTCAATACAACTAAACCCACGAATCTTTTCAACTGTAGGATTTCTCATCATCTTCCTCATCCTCTCAACATCGTCCCACCGGCTTGCAGCCGCATAGATGTTTGACAGAAGTGTGTAATTTCCACCATTTTCAGGTTCCAACTCCAAGAGATGTTTCAAAGCTCTCTCTCCAAGTTCAACATTCCCTCCAACCTTACAAGCACCAAGCAAAGCTCCCCAAACAACAGCATTGGGTTGGATAGGCATCGTATTCACTACTTCTTCAGCTTCATCTACCAATCCTGCCCGACCAAGAAGATCAACCAAACATCCATAGTGTTCAATCCTAGGGGTGATTCCATACTCATTAATCATGAGATGAAAGTAGGCACGACCCACTTTCACAAGACCCACATGGCTACAAGCAGTTAAAACACCTACAAATGTTACTCCATTAGGTTCAAGCCCTTCCATTTCCATTCTCATGAACATGTCCAAAGCATGCCTTCCACGCCCATGACTCGCGAGGCCCTCAATCATGGTATTCCAAGTGTACATGTCCTTTCGAGGCATGAGATTGAATATTTTCAGAGAGTTCTCAATGTCGCCACACTTTGAATACATATCAATAAGAGTAGTGCCGATATATACATCGATGAAAATACCATTCTTTTCTATGAATTGGTGTACGCTCATGCCTACTCTAATGGAACCTAAATGGGCACATGAAGATAGCAGACTCACCAAAGTAAGACAGTTAGGCTTACAACCCGACGCACGCATCTGATCAAAGAGATGCAGGGCCTCTCTATAGTGGCCCTTTTGAGCATATGCGCTGATCATCTCTGTCCAAGAGACCACATCTTTCTGGGGAAATTCATCAAACAGTTTTCTAGCTGCAACAATGTCATCCCACCTAATAAAGCCGGCGATTATCACATTCCAACAAAACCCATCTCGTTGGAAAGGCATTTCTTGGAAGAGCCTAAATGCTTCATCGATATCCCCACATTCAGAGGCGTAAGAGGCAATCATGGTCGTCCACGCCACCCCATCTCTGCAGCCCATTTCATCAAAGACACGACGTGCATGGGCCACAGACCCGCATTCAGCTAGGAAACGGAGCAATTGGGTCTGCGTGAAAATGTTCAACTCTAAGCCGGTCCTAATGATATGGGAGTGAATTTGAAGGCCCACATGGAGATCAGATGCTTCATTGCAGGCCTCAAGAAGAGGAGGGAAGGTGTAGTGATCAGGCCGGAGTCCTTCTACACAAAAGAGACTGTAGCAGCGGACTGCCGCAAGAGGGGTGCTGCTCTTTGAATAGGCTTTTATCATGGTGTTATACAGAAAAACATTGGGTGTATGAACTCGAGCAAAGATCGCTGATGCATATGTTACAGCTTGTGAGAGGGAGAAACTCAGTGTAATCATTTTGGCAACAAGACCGTAGCTCTGATCAAGTCCATTGATAATGACCTGCACCTGGGTCTGATTCAGGTGGGCCATGTTTGAACATCGATCTAATAATAGCAAGAGCTTCTGAACGTTGGATGAAGACATGATAATGAAGGGTGGAAGATGTTTCCATGGGGAAGGAGAACATGGGTGTTGAAGACCAACAAGGTCTCGTGGAACTGTTAAGATAGATCTCAGCTGAGGGTATTCCGGAAATTTTTGCCAAGGTAGAGGGTATTTAATCAATTTCAAATTTGGAGGGAAAACAAGGATGAATTGAACAGTTACAGTGAAGGGTCTTGAACCGTTAGAGATTTTGTTTAGCATACCCAATCAACAGTTTGGTCCACCTGATCAACGGTCTAGATTAGTGAACTATAAATCCCATATGTACAATGCAGAAATCTAACATTTGGGTCCCAACAGTACAGAATCACCAAAATATTGGTAAGAATTTTCACCAACGCGCAGCTGACAGTTTTGTTAGGGTCAGTATCTTATACAACTGAGGCCCACCTTCCAGTGATCTAGACCATTCATCTAGACCAACAAAACTGTAAGCATCTGACAATCCAGGCCCATCATAGAGACAAATACAGTGAACAGTCCAAATGCAATGGAAAGAATCTGACAATGCTTGGATTGTTTGATAAAGGAGAATTCAATCCATCACTTGTCCCTGGTGGGGCTCACCAAAGAAATGATCTCAATCACTGGAAGGAGGGCCTCACCTGTACAGAATGCTGGCAGAAACAAAAAGCATTGTAACCTGTGCAAAGAGTTGTATTAAAAATTTAAATAAATAAAGCATATAACAGCAAGCCATGAATTTATTTTTTTCCCTCTGACAAAGAAGCTTGCAAATATCTCAACTGTACACATGGCGATCGATCTAGGGAAATCTGAACCATTAATCTCATGTACCACTACAATGATAGGCCATGACCCAAAAATCAGGGACTGTAGAGCCATCTTAGCTGTTGCAGAATGGCATGCAAAAAGGACAGTTAAAAAAGAAAAGAAAAAGAAAAAAAAAAGTATAGATGGGGGCAACCATCTAGGCTCCATTGGTGAAACCGAATGGCTGGGTTTGTCCAATCACCACAACTGGGTTATAATCCAGTGTTAGACCATCAGATCAACAGTTCTGATCGCCCCAGAAGACTGGGGCATGTACTGCAGAGATGCTAGAGATAGTAAGCATCTCTGTTTGTTGCTGGCAAACTTCTTCTATAAAACAGATACAGATAGCAAACATGCGAGAGCTTGCCGGCTGGTCTCTTTCGGCCCATGGGTTCTCCCTCCTGCACGATAAGGGTGCTTTAAGGTGTGTTTGGTTGCACCATATATCTTAATCAGTCTAATTCAGTGCAAAATTCCATAGTATTTCATGAAAATTGGTGCAGCGAAACGTACCCTGAAGCATTGCCTTTACCAGCACAGATGAGTTTCTCTTTCGCTTTCTATTAGAGATGTTAAACGTAGTGGTGGAGCATTATAAAGGATGAAAAAACAGGCAGAGAGACTTTCTATGGTGAGTAGGCCGTGGATATCACAGATGTTGAATTACATTGTCGACAAATGCTGTTAATAGGACACTATTCATCACATACACATGGAGCAAATTAGTGATCTGACTGCGCAGAACTTGAGAGTGATGTTCCCGGCCTGGAATTTACAGATTCCTTGATGCTTCAGGTCCTAAACTAATCTTAAGAATAGCATTGCCAAACGCATCAGTATATAATTCCAGTATGTAATGGGTGTGGGCATCAATCATGCCTGTGATCTGATTTTGATTCGATAGTCTGCATCTAGTGTTGAATCATTCTTCACAATGTGAGAGAACCAACTGTCCAGAACTTGGATTCGAGCATGGAAATACCAGGAAATAGAGTGTGAGAAATGCTAAGACTGCCAGCAAAGAGCATTCAAGACTTTCATCATGTTACCCATGCCAATGTGGCAATCATATGTAAGAACCTGGTCATTTATCAGGTGTTGCCCACAGCAAAAATGCCCTTGCCCAAAATCAGCAGGTAGGCTTGTATGAGAAGATGTACAGTTGGAAGAAAACAATCAGAAGTTCATAGAATCAAACTCAACGCATGTGGGGCCCAGCTAATGACCGGTGGAATACCCTGATTCTTGAGGTAGACACTTGGCCAGTTTTGCTAAGAAAACCTTCAATCCTCTTTGAATGAATCTCTTTAGAATTTCTCTACGTAAATTGACTATCATTAAAAAAAAAAAAAAAAAAAAAAAAAAAAAAAACTACATGTAGAAAAAACAAGAAGTACATGCTATAAATTTGAGAGAAATCATATCAAAAATTCATGGAGAAGATGTGGATTCTAGTCGACAAATTAAAATTCACAGAACAATCATTTCTGCAAGACAATCAGCAATTCAAATATTCTGATTAAAAGAGCTGAACTGAAAAGCTCATCAAATCAATATCAAGCATCAACCTTCAAATTGCATTCACTCTTCAAAGCCGTTCTGGATGCTAGGTTGGTTCTTCTCGGGTCCCTTCACAACCTTTGATACCATCTGCATCAGAGCCCATCAGAATTTCCGACACAAACTTTATCAAAGAACAGAGACCCCCCAAGAAGTTATGATCAATAACACCTTCGCCTTCCAACACATGAGCGAAATCCACAAGCTTTACTTTCGCATTGGACTTTCCTGCCTCCACTGCGTCCTTCTCATACATCATCAGAACTGAAGAAGAATAGAAATGGTAGATGGTTTGATCCTCGAACCATGCTTTCAGCTCCAACAACTGTGCCAGAATCCCACTGGACCCACCGTAGATGGTCGATGCATACAAACAATCAGGTTTGGAATTGGAAGACGGGTTTGAAGAAACAAACTTCCTTAGAACCAACCTAATATCTTCCAATGTAAAGCCCTTGACTCGCTCCTTATCAGGTTTCCAATACCCCGATTCCTTGCTCTCATAGATCTGCAAGCCCGAAATCCTAAAACCCAATGGCAGGGTTGTGCTTTCCTGATCCTTTTTAAGGCATTTCTGGATATAATCCTCAGACGCCGCACCGTACCATGTTCTGGAACCAATCTTGATGTCGATCACAGACGGATGGAGGAGATTTGAGTTGAGGTCTTCCATGACCAGGTGGGGGTGCAGACCAGACCCATCAGAGGCTTCTATTAACTGGGTACCATAGAAGGTAGGGAAGAAGTGCCTAATGTGATCTGGGAGTCTGGGATTAGAGGAAAAGGAATTGTAGAAGGCAACCTCATTGGAGCCACGGTCATCGCTTTGGAGAGGCTTGAAGAAGTGGCCTAAGCCATCCACAAGGGGGCCGAGGTTGCCATCGCGGGCTTGGTGGCCCGCAACCTGATGATCTGGCACCTTAAACATGGTATCTCTGAAAATTGGCCCAACAACAAAGGCCCCTTCTTACCCAAATTGTCTGCATAGAAGAATGAAGAAATAGAGACGGATAATTATAAAACACTCTTTGCTGCTTTTACCTAAAGAAAATTTTGATTACTGAGTATTGCAAAATCAGCATAATCAAGAACAATCCACAAAAATTGCAATTCAAGGAATATAAAGGTATAAAAAGCTCAAAATCTGCATGGAAAAAGAAAAATCTTAAATTTTAAATTACTTTGCATTGCAAAACCAAGAGAATGAAGAAAACCCACAGCAGCAGCAGTTGGTATAAATTAGAAAAAAGACAGCACTAGCTTCACCTAAAGAAACCTCCAACTACCGAGTATTGCAAAATCAACATAATCAAGAAAAACCCACAAAAGTCACAATTCAAGGAATATAAAGTGTAATAAGCTCAACATTTGTGCATTGAAACAGAAAAAAAAAAAAAAAAAAAATCTTAAATTACTTTGCATTGCACAACCAACGGAAGCAGGAAAATCCACTGCAATGGCAGTTGGTTTTTTTTTTTTTTTTTTTTAAGACATTCTAGCATCAAGATTTGCACTGAAATGTGAAATTCTCAATTTAAAATTTAAAATTTTAATTTTTTTTTTTTTTTATAAAAAAAAAAAAAAAACACAGCCGTACCAGCCCCAAGATCTGCATTGAATGGCACGAAGTAGCCCCATAAAAAGAAAGAAACAAATACAATGCTCGCACCAATCTCTGCCATCTTTACTCCAACCTCTGCCTCTGGGACCATGGTTCAGTGAATTGACCATTTGTCAGTTGAGCCCCACAGTGGTTGGACCATGAACCAAATATCTACTTAACAGTACTAACCTTTAAATTTGATGCTCAAAATTTTAAGGTTGGGAAGAGAAACAGAGCTGTCCGCATTAACTGAAAAAGAGGACAACATTGGTAGCTAGGACCTTCCAATCTGAGAAATATTTGGGACAGTCATTTAATGGGCCCCACGCATACTAACTAAAAAACTCAAGCATCATGTGCATATCTTTGGATCAATAAGGAAATGGAAATGATAGGAGAAGTCACAGGACCGATCCTAAAACCATCCACTCAAACTCAATCCCTCCCTAAACAATCTCATTCAGTCCCCTAAAATTCTCACTTCAAATCTGGATGCCTCAGTGGTAGACCCACAAGAGTTTCAACACAAGGTCATGGGTTTGAGTACCCATTGTGGCGAAATCCCACTGTGGTGTGTGTGTAGGGGGGGTGTGTGGCGAAAGCCCAAGTCATGGACTTCAATAGCCAGATGCAAAATTCCACCTCAACAAAGAACTTCAAATTACCAGGGAAAGTAGGCGGAATCAAGATGCCCCAACCAAACAGATAAAAGAACACCATACACCTGCATCCCATTCCCATCCAAATACAGAAACCTGGTAATATCCCAAGGGCCTGATTGGTGCCACTTAAAAAAGGGTTTTATCTCATTTTACTTGATTGTAATTACGTATTAGAGATTGTTACTGTTGGTCACCAAGATTATTTTTAATCCTTACCAAAAAAGAAATATGATCACTAATACGTAATTACGGATTATCTTTTTCTTAATCTGTAATACATATATTACGGATTAACTAAATTCAGATGAACTCATTCTTAAGTTGACTCAAACAGGCTGTAATGACCTGCATTTTAATAGAAATAGATTGTCTCCCAAGTAAAACTACAATAGCAAAGATCTCCAGTGACTCGTAAAATGAATCTAAGACTGTAAAAAAAGAAGTGCAATCAAGTATACCATCAAAGAGAGCTTCACTTGAATTGAAAATATGCAAGACATTCAATGGCCCTGGCCATTGTATTGTCAAGCAGGTCACACAGCAGGTCATCAAATCCCACCAACAGGATCTCAACTGTCAGATTGGTGACAGTTAAGTAACCCAATCCATTATACAAACAAAGGCCACTTCACTTGAATTGAACACACATGACATTCCATAGCCCTGGATATTCATCATCATGTGGGTCCTGCACGAGGGTCAATCTCAACTGTCTGATTGGCAACGGTTTACAAAGCAACCCAGTCCATTAAACCATCAAAGAATGCTTCACTTGAATAGAACATGAGACATGACATTCCATGGCCCTGGATATTCATTGTCGGGTGGGTCCCACATTGGATCATCTAATCCACCGAGGGACAATCTCAACTGTCTGATTGGCCACAGTGACAAAGAAACCCAAACAATTAAACCATTGAAGGTCGTTTCACTTGAAGAACACACCCATGACCCTGGCTATTCATCTCACGTGGGTCCCACAGTGGGTCATCCAATTCCATCGAAAGACGATCTCAACTGTCTCATCGGCAACAGTCGGTGCTGGATAGAAAAAAGATCCACCAACTGGAGTAACAGGATAATCCAATCCGATAGAACCGACAACAGTGATCCATCCACAGTGGGACCCACTTGAAGAACAGTGGGATCATGGGCTTCTGTCACACATGTCTAATCTAAGAGCAAGCGCACCAGATAAAGAGATTGGTGCCCCAAGCTCATGTAATAGAATCATTAGACGAATGCAAAAAATCACAGGGAAGTTCTGATATAAAATAAGATTTCTAACAGAAAATTACAAATCTGAGATATTAAGGGGCCGTTTGGATGCCTGTAACTTCTGTAAAATGTAAGAAAGTTACAGGTGACTTTCTTACAGTTTGTGTTTTGGGGAGAAATGTTAAAAGTCTCAACCTGTAACTTTCTATCAAGTAAGATTGCAAGAAATGTAACAGGGGAATTAGGTGTTTTTCAAGTCACAGGTTACTTTGTTACAGGCAACGGCTATCCATTTCGAATTTGGGAGAGGAAGGTGGAAACGCAGCTGCATTGAAAGTGCACCTACCTGCTCTGACGCGTTTCCTTCTCCTTCTCTCAGCGTCTCCTTCTCCCTCTCTCTCAGCGTCTCCTTCCCCCCCTCTCTCTCTCTCTCTGCGTCTCCTCTCTCTCTCTGCTCTAGCAAGGTAAGCCCTGACCCTTAATTTCTTTTCCTTTATCCTTTTTACTTTTTCCTTTTGTTTTTTTCCTCTTCATCATTTTGTCTCTCTATCAAGGTAAGCCCGGTGGCCGGTGGTCGGCGCTCTATGGGGCCCACCACGATGTATGTGTTTCATCCATTCTGTTCATCCATTTCACATGTCATTTTAGGGTTTTATCCCAAAAATGAGAGGGATATAAATCTCAGGTGAACCACACCATAGGAAAACAATAGCGGTTGGATATCCACCATTAAAATCCTCTTAAGGCCCACTGTACTGTTTATTTGACATCCAATCTGTTAATTATGTTATACAGGCCCAGACGAAGGGAAAAAACAAATATCATATTGATCCAGAACTATCACGCCCCCAAAAGGTTTTTAATAGTTGATACTTATTCAACACCGTTTTCTGTGATGTGGTCCACTTGATATTTAGATATTCCTCATTTTTAAAAATAGGTGGATAACAAACACATACGTCATGGTGGGGCCCACATAGCACCGAGGAGTAGCCAATCCGTTTCGCGGTTTCGGATGGACGGGCATTAATCCCCGCGACAGCAGGAAGTTCCTGCGCAAGGATCCTGTGACGGGCATGTTTGCAATACTCTCTTTTCATCCACTTTGAGAGATCATTTGAGGGCATTCGACCAAAAATAATTTGTACCAAGGTCACACAATAGGAGACAGTGGGGATTTTGTGTGTATCGTTGAAACATACTTGGGGCCATTAAATTCTTTTGTCAGACATTTTTTTTTCTTTTGGTATTTTCACTTCATCCGCTTGACTTTCTTTCTCCAATTTTCCCGCTCGTGTGATCCACCTGAGTTTTGGATCCACCTCATGTTTAGTTGAATTTCCCAAAATTAGCTCTCAAGACAGATGAACCGGGTGGATTTCTCACAGACATCTATGCGCGCCACCCAGCATCCTTCGTGCGGAAGACTTTAGCAGGAAATCCGCGTCCGTTTGGACTCTCTGACTGCGGGCCCACCGTGATGTACTTTCCTTACATCCACGCAGTCCATCCATATTGAAAGCTCATTTTAGGGTATGGCCCACTGGGCGGCTTCGGATCCCTGACTGTGGGCCCACCCTGATGTACTTTCCTTACATCCATCCATCCCTATTGAAAGCTCATTTTATGGTATGATCCAAAAAATGAAGCTGATCCAAATCCCAAGTGGGCCACACCTTAAGAAATAATCTTAACCAAATTTCTACCATTAAAAACTTCATGGGGTTCACTGGAATATTTATTTGACTTCCAACCGGTTGAAAAGGTCACGAAGACCCTATGAAGAGACCACACAAACATCATCTTGATCCAAAACTTTCATGAGAAGTTTTTAATTGTTAATTACTACTGTTTTCTATACTACGGTCTACTTGAGATCGAGATCTTTTTATTTTTTGGATCTAGTTCTAAAATTGGATGCGGATGCATCCTGCCCTTGCCCATCTCTAGCCACGAATCAGCAGTTCTACCCACCATGATGTATCATTTTATCCACGATGTCTATCCCTTCTCTCCTAATATTTTAAGATATGTTCACAGAAATGAGGCAGATCCAATGCTCAAGTGGAACATGCCAAATAATAAGCTTGGGTTGCATTAAATGCAATAATCATTTGTATTGTGATCCACTTTAGCATAGGGTATGCCTCATTTTTTCTGATCAACGGTTAAATTGATCAAAGAAATGGTATGGATAGCATGGATAAACATATACATCATGGTGGCCCACCCACGAAATTGCTCATTCGTGGCTAAAGAGCGGCGAGGGTAGGACGCAATCTGCGTCCCCTAAAATGAGCTTTTAACACGAATAAACGACGTAGATGTAAGGAAAATACATCACAATGGGCTTCACAATATGGGATCCCACCCACATCAATAGATCCACTCCAATTTGGCCAGTGACGTTGGCCAATAACTAGATCGCTACAAGTTGGTGCTTTGTAGGCCCCACCATGTTGCATGTGTTTTATCCATGTCGTCCATCTATTTTTTTTCATATCATTTTAAAGCTTGATCCCAAAATGAGGAAAATAAGGCATATCTTCTTACATGGATCATACCATAGGAAAATTGTAATGATTGAATGTTCAATGATTAAAAACCTCCTAAGGGCCACTGTAATATTTATTTTATGTCCTACTTAAAGATTGAATCCTATAGACTTAGATGAAGGGAAAAGCAAATATTAATTTGATTTTTAACCATTCTTTGATGTTATTTGTTTTTGTTTTTCTTTCCCTTACAACATTATAAGCATATTTTATGAAAAAAATGAAATTTTTTGCTTGGATATTTTACTTCAAGTTTTTTGCCCACATTATAAGTATTTCAAAAACATTGGCCCACTTTTATGGCCCACATGTTAATTAGTTTAGCCTAAAAATCAGTTAAACTATTCATTTACATAGGCTTAATAAAGTAAAATAATTTTATTCCATTTTTTTATATGTCAATTTGATTTTTCAACGATTCTTTATTTTAACTCAATCTAGTGTAAATATCCAAAACTTATTACCTATAACAAAGCTACAAGTTATCCAAACACAAAAACAAAGTTATTCGTAAGTAAGTTACAACTTACATCCAAATAAAATTACCGGTAATTTACTTTTACAACTTAAAAAAGTTACAGGCATCCAAACATACCCTAAAATAACTTTCAATTGTTGAGCATTGTAAATTACATTAATCAAGAAAATCACATAACAAAATTGTATGAATAGGACTCCAATTCTAGAAATTAAGCAGAAAAAAGAATTAAAAGGCTAAAAAATAAAACCTAAAATCAGAGGCAAAAAAATCATACCCTAAATCCTCTCTCTCTCTCTCTGTGGAGGAGGGGAAAGGGCACACGGATCGCACACTTACACTCCTGTAGTGACCTCACTCGTGTATGGTGCTCTGTGGGCCCCACAATGATGTCTGTTCCATCAACACCGTACGTCCATTTTGGATCATTAATTTAGATTACAATCCCAAGATTGAGGAGGATAAAAATCTCAGGTGGACCACACAACAAGAAAACAATGGTGATTTAACGTCTACCATTAAAAAAATCCTAGAGCCCATTGTAATGTTTATTTGCCATCCAACCTGTTGATTAGGTCACACATGGACCTGGATGAAGCAAAAACATGAATATCAGCTTGATCTAAAACTCTAGTCCCAAAAATGAAGCCGACCCAATTATCAGGTGGACCATACCATAAGAAACAGCGGTGAATGATCATTAGCCGCCACAAAAGTTTTGGATGAAGCTGGTATTTGTTTTTTCCCTTCATCCAGTCCCATGTGACCTTCTCAACAAATTGGATGGAAAATAAGCACTACCAAAAAATTAAGGTACGCCCTAAGAAATTTCTAACCGTAGGGCCTTCAATCAACACTGTTTCCAACAGTATGGTTCATCTGAGATTTGGAACTTCTTCAAATTTTTTTATAATGACATAAAATGATTTAGTAAAACGGATGGAAGGCATGGATACAAAATACATACATCAAGGTGGCCCCACGGTAAGTGCCGCACCATCTTGCCTCGGATGGGACCGCTCTATAGCTGATCTGGCCAACTGTCTCTACTGCAAAGAGGGAAAGGGGTAGGAAAGTGGTTTCATTCTAACAGGCACCTCGTGCCACGTGGTCAGGTATGTCTGACATCAGAACCACCTATCAGATGGGACCGCCCTATGTATGATCTGGCCATCTCTCTCTCTGTTTCTCTCTCTGGTGGGGTTCCAGTGGTTTTCATCCCCACACGCACTTGCCGGCAGCCGTCACTCGCCAACCTCTCACGTGTGCATGGCATCAGAACCGTCTAGCAGATGGGACCACCGCACAGATGATCCAGCCAAAAACTCGGACTTGCCAACAATGAGAGAAGCCCCACGCGTGAGACGAGATAGACCACCGACCTTGTTAATAGCTCACAGTTTTTTTGCCAGACGATCTTTTCTGCCATCGGTCCCACGCGATAGACGGATAGGATGTCCTGTGACTTGGCATGTGGGGTCGTGTCGATGGGGCTGCAGATGCTAAAGGGCTGTTGGGTCGTGTCGCTGGGAGGACTGAAAGAAAGTCCCACATCGGATGGATCTTCTAAACAAGACTCCTTTTATATTCTCGAGAGACGTATCATATTGTCTCTTCGGAGACATCCGATAAAATTGGAACGATACAGAGAAGATTAGCATGGCCCCTGCGCAAGGATGACACGCACAAATCGAGAAATGGTCCAAATTTTTTTTCTATTTCTTCCCATCTCGTTTACTTGATCCGATCCGTTCAACAGGCGGGCCCAGCACTGAACAATTACAGATTTTTTTATTTTTTTTTTAATTTGCCCCCTCTTCCCGATTCTCATGTGCCTACAGGTAACGGGCATTCAGCAGCTTGGCCGCAGTGAATACGTGCAATTACTCAAAAATTAGTCCCCTCAACTCATTTGGGACACCAGAACTCACATGAGGTGGGCCATGTGGAGATGATGTGGCAGAAGGGTCAGTATGATCCACTTATCCAATCGAATGGTCCACACAATCCATTGACCCGCCTGATTTTTGGTCAGGTTATCAAGAGTGGGACCCTCTTGATGCACGGCTCGGATGGGGCAGTAGAGGGGTAAGGCTTAGCAAGCACTGGAGTCGCTAAAATGCGCGTTGGTACATGACGCTCACACATGGAAAATGCGAAGCTACTTTCGCAATGGAATCACACCTGGCATGTGTGAGGGATCCGGGCTTCTCATCATATTACCCTCACCATCTAAATGCCATGGCCTATGGCTTCAGGTGGGCCACATGCATTCTGCCCTCACCATTCACATGCGGTATTCGGATTCGCTAGTGACCCCTCAAGTACTGAGATCTTGGTATGATTGGTGATGGAAAAGCTGTGGACCCACCATGATGTGTGTTTTATCCACACGGTCTATCATTTTGGATCATTATTTGAGGCCAAGAGCCCAAAAATGAGGCAGATCCAAATCTCAGGTAGAGCACACCACAGGTATTTTGTGATGATTGAACACCCACCATTAAAATTTTCCTAGGGCCCACTGTAATGTTTATTTGCATCAAACCTGTTGATTAGGTCACACAGACCTCAATGAAGGGAAAAAAAAAACATATATCAGCTAGATCCAAAATTTGTGGCCCCCCAAGAAGGTCCCAGTGGTGGACACTCAATCGCCACTGTTTCCTGTCATGTGGTCCATCTCAGATTTGGATCTGCTTCATTTTTGGGGCAATGCCCTAAAACGATCTGGAAAAATGGATGGATGGCATGGATAAGACATATACATCATTGTCAGGCCTCCAGTACCAGTGCTGGATGGATCGCCACCGAATCCAAGTCCGTACAAGCCATGGCCAATGGCCCACCAAGCACATATATATCCTTTCTCCTTTCACTATGTGTTTTAGTCCAAACCGTATTAAACCCGTAACTTTTCATTCTGAATTTTTAGTGTTCCTGTAATCGTAACTGAATTAATTAAAAACAAACATTTCCACTTCTTCTTCTTTTTCTTTTCTTTTCTTTTTTTGGCCACAGACAAGCGGAAAACTATCAGACCAGATTCCATACTCCACCCCACTTCAATGCTCAGTGAATTCAATACCCAAGCGACCCCAGGATATCCGGGCAAATGTCAGTGTGGGGTAACTTCCAGACACAGAAACATGCTAAAACACAACATGGTATTGAGTTAAGATAATCATGCTGCTGTCTTCTTAATGCAAAATACAGGACCAGCATTCAAAGGCAATAGACTCCAACAAGAGCCTTTGCTGTCAATGCAACAGCTCTGCCATATGATTTGGTAGCAACCCTCCAGAAAAGCAGATACATCAAGCAAGCACGTTGAAAATCCTTGCCCCCTCTCATTTGCTTCAGAACCCACAAAAGCCTTCACCAGACCATCATCACCGCCAACCCCATGATGCATTCTTCCGCCATCCTCCCTCATATAAAGCAGCAACTCCTCATTCAAATCCACCATTTCGTCCGTGTTCCAAGGCTGGAAGTCCAACTGGGTCTGTTCCTTTCTTTCTCCATTTGCTTCGGGTAGGCGGTCCGATGCCTTGACTGCAACAATGCAGTACAGCTTAGAGACATGAATTTGAGACTTGGGTGATGTGTTTTTCATTTGGACGCAGAGATTCAGGGAGAGGTGGAAGCCGCGGGAGATGGAGATCCTGCCAGAGTTCCGTGTATCTGCATTGAAAGCAAAGAGCTCGGCACCGATGCAGGGCCTGAAAGAAAATCAAAGATCAAACGCGTGATATGGTTAGGGAAGAACCGCTTGTGAAATGACTTAACGGTACATTGCATGTTGAGGAAATAGGAAATGGCGAAGATCCCATCAGGACCTTAACTTTAGCATAGATAGAAATGCAGAGTTTTAACTAAGGCACACTGCCGAGATGTTTTAAAATGATAACATGTCACCAAATTCATTTATCTTCGACACCATTTAAGGTTTGAAAAACAACATTCTTTTAGTTTATCTTATTTTAATTTGCACTCTCACAGAGACACTAGCAATGATTACGACAAGATATTCTGATAGGAATGGAATGTCTGGGTCATGGAAAGTATCAAGGTTTGGGTGTGTGCCCATCCGTAACATATAGTGAACCACATCAACCCCACAAACCCTTGATTGGTGCGCTTTTGATGTTGTATCTGGAGTCTGGACCATTTAATTAGTGGACCAACTGTTGCATGAGCCTTGGCCCAAAAATCTCACCGTCTTGAAGTTCATCACCCATTTTGGAAAGTCCACAAACGTTTAGAGGAATTTCCCAGAAAAAAAAAAAAAAAAAAAGGATCAATTTTTCAGAAACAGATAACAAGTCCAATTTCTTGCCACTGGGACATCCATGAGTTGGTCAATTTGGATTGATTGACACACTCTTCACCATTTTACCAAACAGCACTGGATGCATACTGTATCCAGCCTCATTTACAAGGACATGCATAGGACCAAGCAACATTCAAAAACTCGCGAATGGACATTGAACTTAGCTGATTGATTAACTTGGCCTAGCTCCTAGCATGCCAAGTCAAGCTCCAATCCTATAATGCTGGACTTGTATAAGAGCATGTTTGAATTCACCCTCCAAAAGGGTGTTTGAGTCCTAATTGCCATTTTGATCCAAACAGGCAGACAGACATTCTATGGTGGGTAGGCCGTGGATATCTCAGATGTTGAATTACAATGTAAAGAAATGCTGTTAATGGACACTAGTCATCAGACTCATCACACACAGGATGGAGCAGGTCAGTTACCTGACCGTGCAGAACTAGAGGGTGTTGTTCCCAGCCTAGAATCTAGCGATCCCTTGATGCTTCAGGTCCTAATAAAATAACCAATCTTCAAAATCGCATTGCCTAACATATTGTTGTATAATTCCAGTATATAACTGGTGTACACATCAATCATGCCTGTGATCTGATTTTGATTAAATAATCTGCATTTAGTGTTGAATCATTCTTCACAAAGTGAGAAAGTGAACCATCCAGAACTTGGGTTCGAGCATCGAAATACCTGGAAATAGTGCGTGAGAAATGCTAAGATTGCCAGCGAAGAACAATCAAGAGTCAAGACTTTCATCATGGTACCCATGCCAATGTGACTACAATGTGTAAGAACCTGGCCATTTATCAGGTGGTGCCCACCCCAAAAATGCCCTGGCCCAAAGTCAGCAGGTAGGCCAGGCTTGTATGAGAAAGATGTACAGTTAGAAGAAAACAATTAAAAGTCCATAGACTCTATACTCAACGCATGTGGGGCCCAGTTGATGAGTGGTGGAATAACCTCATTTTTGGGCCAGATGCTTGGCCAGTTCTGTAAGAAAACCTTCGATCCTCTTTGCATGGATCTCTTTGGCATTTCTCTAGCTATGTATATCCACTATCATCAAAATCTCCATGTAGAAAAACAAGAGTACATGCATGCTATAAATCTGAGTGGAAATCATATAAAAAACTACAGATCAATCGTATCTGCAAGACAATCATGAGCAGATTCCAAGTCTGACAGAAATAAAATTCACAGATCAATCGTATCTGCAAGACAATCAACCATTTAAATATTCTGATTAAAAGAGCTGTCCACAAGCCCGGAACAGGGGACAGGTTAAGAGGGGACGCCTACCCTTGATTTGTTGAGGGGCCCACCATGTTGTGTATACAAAATCCAGGCCATCCAGACCCTTCATATGCCCTGGTTGAAAGGCCAGGACAAAAATAAAATAAAATAAGGTTGTTCAACAAGTCAGGTGGACCCCGGTGAGAATCAAGGGTGAGCATCCCCTCACGCCTTGTTCCCTATGTTATGGCCCACCAAAGTTTTGGATTGAGCTGATTTCCGGGCCCTGGGAGTAACCCGAGGGATGCATTCAACGGATGGGTTGGATATGATACACTGTGGACCCTAAATCTGCCCGGTACCATCATAGCTTACGGTTATAACATAGAGTTGAATTAGATCCCTGTCTAAATCCAAAAAGGAGATTTGAGTTAGTTTACATACCTTACTCTAAAGAAATATCGGGGCATCAGGAAAGGTATGTACATCCATTTCCTTACTATGTCAGAAAGAAGTTGCAGCCCTGCCTGGAAAAGTCGGCATAGATCCTCCTCATTTTGCACTCCCTTCGCCTCTTCTTGCATGTGGAGAACGGATGATACAGCAACCCTACAAACCATCAAAGTAGCTCTCTCTTTATGGCCACAGCTAGATATCTGCGTTCTTGACTGTAGGTAACTACTTGGCTCACCCATACTACTCAGAAACAGCTGGAGATCTGTACTGGTCTTGCTGTCTATATGCCACAAGCGCTCAATAAGATCCTGTATCAACATCGAAGGTGAAAACTTTTCTGACTTTTCTAGAATGCAGGTTATGATGCTGTTGTGACCAGGTTGATTCCTGAAGTATATAGCAAAGCCGGCACAGAAGGCCAGAAATGAACAGTTGAGTGCAAGCCTCGAGATGCTTCTAAAGCTTTTGTAATCAATGCCTATGAAAGATGTTGCGAGAAGATCAAACTCTTTTGCTAATCTCTTCAGTCGAATAGAAATATGAGTCAAATTGTACTTTAACGAATGCATATGTTGTTTATGTATTGGAAAACGAATCCGAGCACATTCTTCAACCCGACCATCTTCATTTATGCCTTCATCAGTACTTTTGATGGAACTCAAGAGCCCAAGTAGATCTAAGACAGTTTCGAGAACTTTAGCTCTAAGACTCAAAAACCACCTCTGAAAATAAAAGGGTTGATCCACAGAGACAGCAGCAACCAACGTTTTTTCAGCAGAGCGAACTCTGTTATAAGCGGTGACAAGCTTTTCCCGAAAGTTACACAAATCAGCACTTTCTAAATCGCCTGGACCAACTTCCCCTACACCCCCATCACCATTCACCTGTAACCCACTGATTAACTGGATCCCTTGTCTCGGAAAAAGCACTAATCGGATTTCACTTTCAGCACCAGAAAATAGAGCCAGAGACTCTAACCAGTGACGACAGGGATCTGATTTTGCTTGTTTTATTAATAGCCTAAATGTAAACATAGCCACAAACCACGCATCCTGACAAGCAGCATACTTCCAGCCTTGTACGCAGCCCAAAAATTACTCTCCGCTATCATCTTCTTTGCAAACTCAAGTGTCACCTGTTCATGATCCACCCAACAATCATAGTGAGATTTGCTTGAGCAAGCAACTAGCTCTAGTTCATTCAAGTCTTTGCTTCTGTTGCCAGTCGTGCCATTCTTGCTTCCAGAGCAATGCCACATGAGGCGAGAATTCAAGAGAAGTGAGAAAAGCATGCACATGTTGTGGTAAAAAAAGCCAGTCTTTTGCATGCATTCAACCAAAAGCTTCACCAAGTTATAAATTTCACTAGTAATTGCATCAGCTTCATCAAGTGTTTCCAGGAAAGCTCCAACAAACCTGCATAGGTGCAGTATAAGGTCTGAAACAGTAGGATCCCACTCTTTGCCTTCAAATCCCATGAACCCATGACAAGAAGAACTTGGTTTTTCAGCATCTATGTCCATTTCAGAGACTTCTCCATGAGCACCATCAGGTTCGACATTGAAAGCAGTGCACGTATGCACCAGCGGTTCTATTGAGCATCGGACACTATCCAGAATCATGACACCCAATGTAGGATATTCTCCAACGAGACAAAGAAGATGGTTGAGCAAGTACTGGCATTCTTGTTTCCCCTTAGAGATGGCGGCAACATCAGGGGTTTGTGTCGGTGTATGTACTGACCCTTCTACATGGGACCCACCATGCACTTGTTTTGCCAGCGAGATGACCTCATCTATTACTAAAAGGGCAATGCGCTGTGGGAGAGGTCCCAGGCCATCTGCATCAGACTCCGAAGCTACAGTTCGCATACTGTCTTCAGGATGTCCGTGTGGAACCAACAACTGTTCAAGACTGTGGCACCAATGCCCTCTCGGCATCCTCTTGACGATGCATGATATATCTACAAGCAGACTGAGAGCTGAGGATTTCTTGGAAACGATGGGAGATTTGGCAGCACTCTCAACAATTAATATCATCTTAACGAATTCCTGTGTATCCATGTCAGGAAGACTTGGTAGAGTACGAGATATCTGCAAATCCCCACGAATACAGTCAGCAAATTTAAGAGTACAATAATCACATGGTACAACACAAAACAGAAGAATATGTTGGTATTGAACTTGGCAGTCCCTGGCCCAAAATGAGGTAGATCAACTCATCAAGTGGATTACAATGCATGAAACAAGTGGACTACTTAAAAAACTTGGCTTGGTTCTTGTTGCCATCTATTTGTTTTAAATACATGGTCCACCTGCTGAGTGTACCAGTCTGACTTTTTGAGCCTGAGCATCTACATGGTGGGACCCACGTGATGGACAGCTCGGATGTTCCGCATGTCTTCCACGCAAGCACATGTAGCAGCACAAACAACACAGGGCTGCCTGTACATGCGTTTTGAATAAGCAAACGTCTATATATTATTAGTTATTAGTTCATAAAAGTGTAAGATATAGAAAATGTAGATAGACAAGCAGAACTATTCTAAAGCTAGAAGTGTGGAATTACTACAAAACAAGAGAAAAATATGACATAAATTCATACTTTACAAGTGGAGTGACTTTTTAAATATTCATCAAGTAGAGAATGGGAGCAGAATGACATTCACCTTATGCAAAATCCGTAAACCTTCACACTGCGAATCCAGTGAAAAGTTGTCATTATCTAGCATTTTGGAAAGTGTTGTTAGTACATTCACATTGATGGGAGAACAACAGACTCCCTCTGAGAGGAAATGCAGACATTTCAGTGCAGTAGGCACAAGAGAAGCAGATTGACAGCCAATAAATGATAAGAGCAGGTCTACCTGCATCCAGAACAACATATTGAATGAAAGCCTGTGTAAACAAAAGTTTCTAAACATCAATGCTCGAAACTTTCCTATTAGAATTTTAATTTTTTAGAAATTAAAAATAAAAAAAGATTATAGAGAGGAACTTTCTGAAAGATAATACACAGCTTTGGGTAAGAAAGTTGAAGATCTGGTGACAATCCCAGCCCCGTGACATGTAGGGTGTTCGTGATCTAATTGGAGGTGTATCGTGTTGTGAACAAAACCAAGAAAAGGACGAATCTAAGATGCCCACTGGTAGATGATCAGTAAGGTTATAGGTGGATTAGCAAAGTTGACGACGAACTCTTCAAAAATATATGCCATATAAGTTCGAGGACAAAAACGATGATCGGACTTTTCTAGTTTTGCATTAAATATCACAATCCAAGAAACATATCAACCATCCTAGAAAACAAAATGTATCGTCCGATATAATAATAGTCTAGCCCTATCTCCACACTGGGATTCATTCAATACTTTTGCTTTGGAACACGAAATTAAGATAATAGTCTAGCCCTATCTCCACATTGGGATTCATTCAATACTTCTGCTTTGGAAAATGAAAATAAGACTCCCATAGAATGTGGAACACATATCTTAATGGGAACAAAGGCACCCCTTAAAGAACCACAGATTAAGCGAGTCCCATTGCGGATCGTCTCATTCTGTATCAAATAGAACATGTCTACATTATAAATAAGTGAAAACCATGACATGAGTGCTGATTCTTTGCAAAAAAATGGACAGAACTGATACCTGCTCATGAATCAATAGCATGGACTTGAAAGAGAGTTTTGATAGCGACAACAGCATCTCGGCTACAAATTCTTCCGGTGAAGAGGCTAGCACCAGCTTCTTACAGGCCTGAAAGGGAACAACAGTGGATGATTATATAAAATAAGAAAATAGAAAAAATAAAAAATAAAATAAAATTATAATATAACATGACTAGAGACAACAAATATAACAACTGCATGCAAAAATGTATCTAAAAGGAACATAAAGTGGACAACTACAACATTAAGTTTAAATTTTACTGCTTTGGACATTGAATATGTGTTCGACAATGAATTATTTTTGTTTGAATTTAACAGAACCCTAAGAAAATAAGATAAATAGGAGATGGGGCTTTGATAAGCCCACATGCACAACTCCAAGCACCTCTACATGCAGTGACATGTGTGGAACATCCAAGCCAAGATCAAGCAGACCCCCCACCATGTAGATGTCCTGGCTCAAAATCAGACTGGTCAACTCATCAGGAGTTCCAGGCATGTACAAAAACAATGAACAGTTCAAGAAGAAATTGCCAATGGTAAATAATCAACTACACATATCGGCTGCCTAATAGTGCACTGGTCTCAATGTTGGGACATGTCATTTGCACAATCGGACCCACCTAATGCATGGCTCAGATGTCCCACATGTGTCATCAGCGCTTGGCCACATGAAGAGAGGTGCTCATGGGCTTAGCAAAACTCTGCAAGATGAACACCAGGGTGGTCATCTGTAAACTCGCATTGTTCAAAAAATGGCTATGAAAAAAGAAATATTATCTGACATAAACATATGGTTGCTTTAGCGGGTCCTTTGCAAGATAGGAGTGATACCTAGAGACAGTAGCCTCTGATGGCAGCCAAGCTAGACATATTCGATGAGCAACTAACCAATCGTTTTGCATGGATGGAGAAGATTGTTGGTGTACACTGCACTAAAGGAATAATTACCTGGGGCACTACCAACTGTCCCAGAAACTTTCAACTCTTCACTAAATACTTTTTATCCAAGAAACTAAGACCGTTGAGTTTAAAACAAAGCTACTCTAGAATGACTAACACTACGCACAATTTCTTGAAAGTTTTAAAAATTAGTAAATTCTGTTTAAACCCCACTAAGACCTCAATCCTCAATCACTACAATGACTCTCTTTTAAGTTACTACAATTGACCCCATGGCAAGCAGACTACATTAAGCAGGAAAGCAGATCTTTAGTGACCATTAGCCAGCATGCTCCATTCTATATTTTGTACAGAATAGATATACTCCCAAATGGTTGTTGGTATCCAAAACAGGACCTGTGTATATAAAGTATAAGTGAATCAAATATCTACAATCTGCTTTTTTTAATAGGTTGCATTACAGAGCCTGCAGCTCTTTAGAGCTCTTCCCTCATAAGAGATCTCCCACATTCGGTATATTGTGTAAATCCAACTTCTGATTCTGAGCATGGAAAAGTGGAATCATCCTAGGTTGGAGGCTTGGAGCCCCTACCTTCAACAAACCGTGCCTTGGCCTTCTTGTTATGGGGATCTTGCCATAAGAAATAAAAAATAAAAACAGAAGCCAAGCTATTGAGACCTTCTGAAAATTGCTGATGTTCAACGACTAATCAATGTAATACATTGTCATGACAACAATAGATTAGGCAAGTTTTCTTAATATTAAGCAATTCCAAGCTTTTTCAAATCAGTGCACTCTTGGCACCATCTCAAAATCAGCTCAGAGAGTTGTAATTGCATTTAGGCCCTTCACACATACACTGGATCCTCTGGAATCACTCCTGGGTAAACCTAGTATGCTGGAACATGCTGCTTTCAAGAGAAATCGCAGCACAAAAATCTATGATTGCCATAAAATAAAATTAAATGGGTGCTACAAAGCATGCAAAGTACAACTCGTGTACCTTTATTTTAAACTAGAAGTGTGAAACATCAGCCGAACCCAATTTGGGATAATGCTTAGAGGATAATGATGAAGTGTGAAAGGTCCTACAATACCAAGATATGAACATCAATGACTGGCTCCTGATACCATAGGACATGAATACTTGTACCTCCCCTAATAGTTTAATAATTTAATACCATGATCGTTAGTCTATACAGTCTTTTGAGTACATGCAGACCACCATACTACTAGTGTGCAGTCTTGTGTATGTGCAGAGCACAATTCTAGAGAATAAATCTTTTTTATTTATTTCATTGCATTTAATTAATTCTAGCTAATCACTTGTAATATTGAAATATTATAAATACAGCATCATTATGGGGAGAGATACAACAAGTCCTCTCCATTTGTTCTCCTTTCTTTCTCTATTATCATGGTATCAGAGAGTTTCTTAGTCTCTTTCCTGTGCTCTCCTTTATTTCCATTCTTACTCTCTCGTTCTTCCTCCTCAATATCCCCTATTCCTTTTCAAACTAAGGTTGCAAATGCTCTGGCTGATCCCAACTGGGAAGCAGTGATGGTGGAAGAGACGTTTGCCTTGGAAAACAACGAGGAACAAGCTTGATACCATCACAATTCACAAGAAGTATAGCTAATAACAAGCCTGCTACAATAGGAGACCAAAACTTTTATCTTACAGGTTACAACTAAAGACTATCCATGTAGTAGCCATTACCAAATACTAATATCGGCACTGTATAATACGGGTGATGCAGCTGGGTAAAATGTGACCCCATGTACAAATGAGGTCTCAGGAATCCAATTGACATATGCATGCAGGAACAGCCATTAGTGGGGTGTCCTATTGGATTGTAGGCCCCACAGGTTGAATCGGAGTATCATACACCCTCCCCTGCAATTTATATTATACTGTTCAGCCATGGCATTCTATTCTAGAATCCAGAATATATAAAACACCCATATGCAACAATCCAGCCCTCCAGAGATCTTTTTGGAAGTATAAATGGTCATGCGCAGCTCTCTGGGCAAACACACAATCTAAATGTGAAAGGGTCTATAACTGTTGGAGATGTGTTTCTTGACAGGCAGAAAATGCTATATGGGACAAGAGCAGCAGCTGTTGGTAAATTTGGGAAGATAAAACAATGCCTTACGGTCTTGTAGATCCATACAGCTGTGTATATAGCCTATAATGGAAATAGACATGCAGTCTTTGTTCAGTGATAGATATCTCTACCATGAGCTTTGCTAGGCCCACATGAGTGTGCAATAAAGCTCATGTACAAGCCCAACATGTGCCAGCACAGCACAATAGGCCCGAGATCCAATCCACCCATCAGAACAGCAACACTATATTGATGCCCTCGCCCAAGAGTCATGTTGATCCGTTCAGGTAGGCCACAGTTAGCAAAACAAATGTACATCTCTGAAAAACTTAGCTGAAGTTTGCTAACTCACTCACCTTTTTTCCAATATGAGGCCAAACAGGCTGAGTGGACCAGACATACTTTTGGGAAGCATGTACAAGGTCGGACCAACATGATGGATGGATTGGATCTCACACCCATGTGCCATGCTGCCACATGTGTGGCATGTACATTAGCTTTATTGCACAAGCATGTGCGCTTAACAAAGCTCCTTTAGTATTATTTCTCTGTTTTGATTTTCTTAATGGTAGTTTCAGAGATTTTCTGCTTGCAACAGCATACAACAGGAAAGACCCAGAATATTCGGTATGCAGTCTATAAAAAACTGCAGCACTCACAAACAGGAAAGACAACTCTGATTTAATTAAATAGAGTTCTTGATGTTTTCTTCCATGAATTAATTCATGGTAATCATGGATGCTAGTTTTTAGACTAGTGGACTGTTTGAGCCCAGCCAATAGTCCTTTGTTTTAGTTTTATTTCAATTCACTGCTATGTTCTAGGTGTTTGGATCTCCATTTGGTACGTTCACTTGCAGCTTTTGTCTGGTTTGAAGTATTCCTACAACAACAGGTACCCTAAGCATATGAAAGTATATGAGTATATTCCTAGGAAACAACATATTGTTGCTAAAAAGGAACTTTAACAATGATTATCCAAATTTCCAAAGCTAGCAACTATACTTTCACTGTAGTTAGAATATTTTCCATCAAGATACAAACAGTAGTTCATGTCATGTTTATCTAAATATGAGATGGGGAAAGAAACACAGCACCTTGTAAGCTCTACATGCAATTAAAGATGAGCACCTCATTTTAGCAAAAGCACGTGCAGCCGCCAGCTTCACATCACCAGGTGCTCTTTGTGAGGTTACCATATTAATCAGCATCTCTAGAATGATGCATGCAAAGTCCTCTGATAACTCACAAAAGCAACCAGCAGCAAATAATGATGCTTTTACCTGCCAAATGAAATAAGGACAACAAATCACCTCTTTAAATATTGATTAGTCCTGTTAAATTAACATATCATCTGACACTTCACAGGTGCGGAAGGAAGAGAAAAAATAAAAAACATTAGCCAACTTAAACAAGATGCAGCATTTAACTTTCAAATGCAACGGACCTCTTAATTCGCCTTTCAAAAAATATACATAATTTTTAAATGCAATCAAATTCCAAAAATCCATTTCAATAATGTCATTTCGGTTTTAGAAAATGATATTTAAACTATGTTATTATACATAGGCTCATTGCCACTTTTGGTATTGGCAAGTTTGTGTTATAATAGCAAAAAGTAGAAAAGATTGTAGGCATCAAAAGGAGAAGACGGAATATCAATTTCCTTTAAGGAGGGTGCATTATAACTACTAAAAAAATGTGTATTATAACTAATCATCATTTCACTTCTTTTAAATGGAATTATCATCTCACTTTACTGCAAAAACATGCATTTGTTTTTATGAAAATTATATATACTTCAAGAAAGGACACTTGTATTAAGCACACAGTATATTAAATTAGGAATAGATCACTGTGGGAAGAGGAAAAAAAAGTGCTGATGCTGGAAAGAAGTACTAACCTCACCTCCAAAAGGTGGCGTGACTCCAAGTTGACAGAATCATATGGCGTATTTCGGCACTATCCTTTGCAAGATCAGCCCAACAACCAAGGAGGCGTAAAGCTAATGCTCTTGATTTGACATCACCCGTGTCAAAAACTATCTTTACTCGTTTCAGTAGTTCTATATAGTTAGGTACCCTCTCCTTGGCCAGAATGCCATTGTATAGTTTACCCTTCTTGCTACGGTTTTTCGACTCCAAAAGAAAAACCTTTAAAACACAGGCCCTCATATGGTTGTCCCCAGACCTAAATGCATCTGCAAGCCTAAGAAGAATCGCATTTGCAAACAACCTATCTTCTCCCTGGACTAAACCAAACATGTTTGATATTGCCATCGAAATGGTTGGCTCCCTGCTCCATTGTTGGAGTTTAGGCCCAATCTGTAACACAGCGTCAATGGGTTGACCTGAAACCATAGGAAAAAAACAAGTTAATAGGGAGAAATATCAACAAAAATGTCTAGAATATTGAGCCATGCATATGTAATTATGGACTAATTCAGGTGAAACTGTAATGGCTCTTTAGATCAATTATGGTTATAGCTAGATGGTTAAGTGTCCTCAGCTGGTTCATCCAGTATTTTTCTTTCTTTTCTTTTCTTCTCTCTTTTTTTTTTTTTTTTTTTTTTTTTTTTTTTTTTTTTTGAAAGAAACTGATATTATTCAAGCCAAAAGGGCATAAAGAAAGCCAGGCTCATCTAGTATGCATGCTCTAGAAATCAAATGTCTGCAAATTCCCCCTTGCAGATTGCACACAACACTCATACTAAGGTGCAGAGTGGTGCATGAGTGTGGTGACATGTAAGTGGTGTGGTGATCATGTATCAATGGGAGCCCTACTATTTTGTGAAGCTAACTACTCAAGAGTGACCCTTCATATGTGTCATGGGTGTTTTGTGCTTAGCGGTTTGCCTGGCAGATGCCGACCATGACCCTACTCTATTCAATTGCCCTCTATGGTGTATGTGCTCGTGTGTGCATGTAATAATCGGCTTGCGAGTCAATATTGGGTGGAACCAGTGTTCAAAGTATTGGTATTGTACAAGTTTTGCTAGTCAGGGTTACAGAAACAATATCGATGTCGCCGATAACCAGAAATGTGGGGAAACATGGGGAAAACGGTGGAATTTTTCAGTGAAACTTCAGGAGATGCTAAAACACACATATTTGCATATTTAAGAATTAAAAAATTTTAAAAATTTGTAAAAAGAATGCATACGTAATAAGTTTCCATTTAATGGGGGCCTAAAAGTATGTGTTGTCGTAAGAAACCAGTCCAACCATCCAAACATCCATCGATACTTCAGAATATTGACAACATACGATATTTTGTCAGGAAATTGACAACTAGAAAGGAAACAAAAGATTGTGATCCTGACATCGCCCATGTTGCAATAACAATAATATTGTAATACGATCAATATTATCATTGACAATTTGAGCACTGCATACAACAATATGCTCCCATAAATTTTTTTTTAAAAAAAAAAAAAATTTAAAATTTAAAAATAAAATTTTTTTTTTTTTTAAAAAAAAAAAAAAAAAAAAAAAAATTGAAATGAAATTTTTTTAAACAAACAATTTTTTTGTGGTATCGATACATTGGTGATATTATCAAAATATTGCCGATACACAATACAAGCAGCACCTGGAATTTACACAGCTGAAAATATTGGCGATATCAATACATTGACAACGCAAGCAACAACTAGAATTTACACGGTTGAAAATATTAGTGATACATTGGTGATATCAATAGATTGGCGAGACTTTGTGATACATAGCTGATACCTAGAATTTCTAAAACTGCCAGTGTTGTCAATATTGCTACCAATGTTGTCGGTATCGCTGAGCTGGAGATACGGATAATATCAGGGATATTTCGATAGTATAGTGGATACTACGAACAATGGATGGAACTGAGTTAGCATGTAAATGGTGTCAATGTGGGCTTCTGCCATGGGCCATGGCTGGTTCCCACTTCCAAGAGCCCATGTAAAAAAGGGTAAGTTGTTGTCTGCTCGCAGCTGATAGTAGAATCTTTGTCAGTCTACCATTTAGGAGCCAAACCAAAATTGGTAGCAGAAAGGCTTGGATGATGATAATGATGATGACGACGATGACAACTAAAAAAGTTTAATTAATTATACTTAATATATGCATAAGGATGCATTTTGCTGCACCAAATATCAGGAAATTTCATGATTAACCAGTCTACTTGGGTGCAAATTTTCATGAAATTTTGGTGCATCAAAACACACCCTCAACTTTCCGTAAAATACAATCAACTAAAAATACGCTAAGAACGACATAAAAAGTATAAGCAACGCTAAAAATACATGAAGAAACAACTGAAGGCCTCTCCAAACATAAGTGTCAACATGTCAACAGCAGATCAAGCATGGCTATCAAACATGAAAATTTTAAGAAAATGGAGCGTCCTTATAATGTAAATTGTGTTCATTGATCAAAAACCTTCACTTGCATCGAGGAACTAGCATAAGAGGTTAAAGTTGAACAGTAAACTTGGATCATAATTTCATAATCTTTTCTACAGTATTAAACAAGACAGAGAAAAGAGAAACTAAAAAACCTTAGAAAACATGTTAGCCCCAAAAGGAATTCTTGCATGGTGAAATGAACAAAACAATCCTAGAGTACCCCTGGCACACATCTATGGTGGTCACTGCTATTGACTTGGCAGGCTATATTGTGGATGTATTGGCAGCCAAAAATCGAGGCAGCAGCCTCAGTCCACATTCGGAAGGCAAAATCGCAACCGTTTGATGGTTAAATTACCCAGTCACCATAATCTTCAGGTAATTTCTCAACATGGTGGCCTCTACCGGATCAATGATCCTGATCAATATGCACATTAGACAAGTGTATGGTAGGGATCTGCTATGTGGAACCTTTATGCAATGTGCATCATAATAGCATTTCTCATACCCAAAATAACCATAACCTAGCATGCATACATCAAATTTTGGTTATTTTCTGATATTACACGGCATTTCTAAAAGAGGTCAATCAAAATGATTCTTGCAGATCCATCTAACAGCCATAACCAACTCTAGGCTGGTTATTGTAGAAGAGTCCATTGCCTTTGTTCTTGACAATATACTAACAACCATTTCCTGCTCTAGGCTAGTTATTGTGGAAGAGTCATTAGCTTATATTCTCAATGGAATTAGGGACATCATTTTAGATTAAAATTTTCATTTATCCATGTGGGTAGAGTAGCAAATGATTTCAACAACTCTTTGGTCTCTCTCTCTCTATATATATTAGTAATATATTTTCCTCTTTTTTAAATAAAGCCAATAGTTCATCCTTGATAGAGTGGAATTGCATAACAGGATTACACCCAATTAGCTGGGATAAGGCTTAGATGATGATGATGAATCAAAGCCAATAGTCCATGCATAGTAGTCGCTGATGGGTTATAAACCACCCCATCATACAATCCTAGAAATCCAATTTTTTGCCTGTAATGAATGGTAAAATACATGTATGTAACCAATCGTCCGTACGTGGTGGGACAAACTCCACCATTAGATGGCTGGAGATTTTCAGTGGAGGTGGATTTTGGTCCATTGTGCACAAATGGTGTAGCCCACCAGATAAACCTTGCAGTCACTAAGCCGGTGGGCCCCACCCATGTGGACTGGAGTGCGGGAGCAAATGGAAACAAAGTTAATTCGTTCTGAACATTGTACAATGCCTCTTCAAACTGCACTAAAATTATAGCAGAAATCTTTGCAAAGTTAAATAATTTGGACTATCAGTTCATCTTCATGTAGAGCTAGACTATGCTGTGAGTTTGCTACGCTGTAACGCGAGGGCTAGCAACACATCCGGAGTACACAGAGCATGTTGCAGCCCCAAAGATCGACACTGCTAAAGGCGATCATCACCATCCACTTGGTGGTCATCAAATAGTCAAAAGTTCAAATGCTTGAGACCGCCCAATCATTCAGACTTTTGGGGCTACGCTCTATCCAGAAAGGGCCAGCAATTTGGATGGTCTGGATCGAAGTAATTTCTGACACCTATACTGTTGATGCATTGCACACACGCCCAAGTCTCTACAGAACTGTTCCCAAATAAATAGATGAACGAATAATCGAATTTTTCCGTGGCGACTAAGTAGTTATATCTCCAACGAGTTGGAGGAATCGACGGTCAGATTTGCAAGTGAACTAGAGAGTGTTTAGATTACAGACCAGGCTTTTTCGATCGGAGGCCTTTTTCGAGCTCGATGCTCCATTCCATGGCGCAAGCTGCCGAAACCCTCTCCATCTCTCCTTACCCACCGTCCTCGGTCCGGCTGCTCTCTCTCTCTCTCTCTCTCTCTCTCTCTCTCTCTCTGGTTCGTAGCACTGTTCGTTTCTGCCGTTTCGCGTCGGCTCCTTTCGGGATGTGCCGGCGGCGCGAGAAGTTACGATGGCGCGGAGAAAGACGGATGAGCAAAAGAGGGAAGTTACGATGGCGCGGAGAAGTTACAATGGCCCAGGTAATCAATAGGCTGTAAATGAGTTATTATTATTATTGAGCTTATTTCAAAACATGGGAGTATTTTCTCCTCGAAAACCAGTTCAAAAGCACTTCAATTTTTGGCCCCACTAAGATATATGTGATATATCCTGGCCATCCATCCGTCTTACCAAAACATTTTGCGACATGGTCAAAACAAAACAAAACAAAACAAAAAATAAAAGAGGCAATTTCAAAGCTCAAGTAGCCTACACAGAAGGAAATAGTGGCCTTAATTACGTGGGAAACATTGATTTTTATTTGTCATCTAGTTTGTTAAAAAGTTCACGGATACATGGAAAAGTGAAAAACACAAATACCACGTTGATCCAAAACTTCAATACCTTACTTATTTTTGCTGTATGTCCATTTGACCTTTGAATCTGTTTTATTTTTAAGTTCAAGCCTTACGAGGAGCTTGCCGAGTGAACGGACGGTTTGAATATAATACATACCTCGTGATGGGAACACAGAACTTGGTGACGTCACGGTCAACTTTAGAACAAGAATGGAAAATTTTCAATGGCTCCCATTCATCTTTAAAAATCAAAGAGTAGGATGAACAATAAATCATGATTATTGGCTAAAAGCTTATACAGGATATCAACAAAAAATTGCATGGTTGAAATCAAGGAACTGCCGCAGTGCGGTGAGCCGTTGCAGAGAAAACTTTGATGATACTCGGGCACTTAGAAATTGAGCAATTGAAATATATTTGGTTAAATCAAGCCGTCCAAATCATGTTACCAGTGCAGATGTATTATGAACCAAAAATTAGGAAGCGGATTGGCTGGTGTACCACACACCAGTAGGGGTGTACATCGAGTCCAACCGAGTCGAGCTGCCCTCAGCTCAACTTGGCTCAAACACTAGATGACCTCAGCTCGAACTCGGCTTGGTTTGATCATCGGGTTTGACTGCCCAGCTCGGCTCTATTCAGTCAGCGGCTCGGGCCGAGTTTGAGCCAAGATCAAGCCAAGTTTGCCATTGAGGCATTTTTACAAACACCTGAACTGCAACTTTAAAATCCTACTATTTTACAAACAGAGAGAATGGTTTTATAGGTATTTTATCAAACACTTCTAAGTAACAAAAAAAAAACAAAAAAACAAAAAAAAAAATTGTTTCATGTACAAACATTGCTTGCCACCGGCCAAACTTTCCTTGCCACTAGCCACACTTCGTTGAGTCATTTTATCAAACAGTTGGTGAGCAACATCAATGGCAAAGTAACCAAGTCACCGAACTGGTTCGATCCAAGTTCGATTCGAGCTAGATTTGAGTTGAATTCAATCCAAGTCGAGTCGAGCTGAGGCCCGTTCGAACTCAGCTTGAACTCATTTTCGAGATCAAAAATTCAGCTCGACTTGACTCGAACTCAGCTTCAAATCGAGTCAAATCAAGCTTTTTCAAGTCGAGTCGAGCGAGCTAACCGAGCTAGCTCAGTTTGTGTACACCCCTACACACCAGCAATATAGCTGGCGTGGGTACGTGTGGTGCAAAGATGAGCGTTGTTGGTCATCAAGCTCCCAGTTGTACGAGTGATTCAAAGGATATCAAAGTTAAATAGGCCCCAAAATAATGCATTTATTATATCCACACCGTCAATCCATTTTTAGATATAATTTTAAAGCATGATCAAAAAACGAATCATATCCAAATCTTAAATGGACTACACTAGAAATAGCAGTGGGGATAATGATTTTCACCGTTAAAACATTCGTATGGCCCATCATAACTTTTATTTTCCATCCAATCTGTTCATAAGGTTAAAAATATATAGATGAAGAGGAAAAACAAATATCATATTGATTCAAAACTTGTGTGACCCTGAAAGGGTTTCAATGGTAGATGTTCAATCCCCCACTCCTTGCATTGTAGTCCACTTGATCTTTAAATCTATCTTATTTTTAACTCAAGCCTTAGGACAAGCTCACAAAATGGATGGAGGATCTAAATATAACAAATACCTCACGATGGGACCCACGAAACTTGTCAGCGTCAATACATTAGCTATATAGCTTGTGTATGGTACACCAGCCAATCCGCTTTCCAAAAGTTATGCTTATTTATTTATTTTTATTTTTTACACACACCCCCACACACCCACACCTTAGTGGGATTTCACCACCAATGGATACTCGAACTGGGTGTTGAAACTCCTTAGGGCCTGTTTGGCCAGACAGATCCCATGGTATTAGGAGGGATGGGATCGATTTGAAGGTAATGATGGTGGTGTCGGTGGATTGTCTTAAGATCCATGAGATTGCTTATATCCTGGGACAAGTTCACTTGGTCTGTTTGGCACGGCCTGCATATCCCAGGATTTTACCTTCCAATCCATCCAACCAAGGATAAGATCATTTTAAGGTACCGATGGTGATGTCAGTGGATTGTCTTAAGATCCATGGGATTGCTTATATCCCAGGACAAGTTCTCGGGATCTGTTTGGCCCGTCATGCCTATCCCAAATATTGCCGATCCCATCCCTCCTAATATCGTGGGATTTGCCTGGCGAAACAGGTCCTTAGAGTCAACCACCGGAGCAAGGGTAAGGATCAAAAAAAGTTATGCTTATTTAAGCTACTGAATGATGCCATTTATTAGACGGCTAAAATTGAAAGAACATAAAACAAGTGTCCACGTATAAGAGGATGAGCTTGCTTATTTCCACAAACAAGTGTCCACGTATAAGAGGATGAGCTTGCTCAACCAATTTGCTATTGGGGTTTTGTTTTTGTGACGTGTTCCGCGCGGTATGGAGGGTTTTTATTATAGTAAAGTTCTGAGTGTCTGCGTATCAAGCGCCTACGCAGCCCGAGCATTATATATCTCTTCGTCCTCGTGAGATCTCCCGCGCTCGGAAAGACTAGGCGGGCCTGTAGGCTGTAGCTTTGACAAATAGTCTCTCTCTGACACAGAGCGGCCTCAGCGGACGACATGTGCCGCCAGACATGGACACGTGGCGATTTCTTCTTGCTTGTAGTCTCTGCCGTCGCTCTCATCTCCCTGGCAGCCGCAGTTCGGCGAGTCGTCGACCCGGGCGAGTCTGCCTATGAAGCTCGCGTCGAAATGGTCAGTGAAATCTCTTCTTCCCATCATCTCCATTTTCTTTCTTTCTTTTTGTCTTATTTTCTACTGTATCCGTTATATGTAAAAAATACGATTTCTGGGTCAGCTCTGGTCGTTTTATATTTGACTCCTCTTATCGTTGATAGAGGATTCTGTCTTTTGGGGTCGTTTGGATGTGAGTAGATGTTGGGGATTTGTGCTGCGGAATCATACAGATCTAGATCTAGGATAGCAATTCAATGTAACAAGCAATCACAGAAGAACACAGTTAAACGTGGAAAGCCTTGCGGGAAAAAACCATGGCACAAAGCGACAGAAATCCACTTTGAAAAGAAAATTACAAGAGAGAGGACTTACCCGATTCGAACAACCTCGAATCTCACCCTTGCTACACCCTTTAATACCCTAGAATCCCTTTAGAAAGCTTTAGAATTATTTTTTATACCTTAGAAAAGCCCTAGGGACACCTATTTATAGTTTAGGCAACTTCCCTTTCACACCCTTGCGAAAACCGACTCAAATTTCCGCAGTTTGCATCAAATCTGGAAACGAATCTGCGTAACCTCAACTGGTCGTGCAGACTGCTCGACCGGTCGAGAGGACCCCTTGACCGGTTGAGCACCTCGGACCCCAAAAACACGTGCTCGCTGGACTTTGAGTCGTGCATTGCTCGACTAGTCAAGCAGCTCCCACGACCGGTTGAGCATAGGCCACGATCAGTCGAGCACCTCAAAAATCTGATGATTGAAGGTTTTCTGACAACAATCTCCACCAAGTCTTCAATCTTCAGCCGTGTAGCTCCTTGACCTCTTCTCTTATCTCTTCATCGCATCATAGCTTCAATCAACGCTTCTCGTGCACACTCCGTCCTTCTTTTACGCCATCGTCAAGCCTAGAGAAGTTGCACAGAACTTAAACTTCTCTGTAGGAACGACCTTGGTGAGCATGTCTGCTGGATTCACGCTGGTGTGAATCTTTTCCAGTGTGACGCCTCCTTCCTCAAGCACCTGTCGAATAAAGTGGTGACGAACATCAATGTGTATAGTACGTGAGTGATAAACAAAATTTTTAGCCAAATTAATAGCGCTCTCGCTATCACGGTTAACCGGCACGGCCTCCTGCTGAAGTCCCAACTGATTTACAATGCCTCTGAGCCAAACAACTTCTTTAAACGCTTCCGTCACTGCCATATATTCTGCTTCGGTCGTGGAAAGAGCAGCCACAGACTGAAACTTCGACATCCAACTAATTGCTCCACCCTCTAGTACAAACGAGTAGCCTGAAGTAGATTTCCTGAAATCTATACTGCCTGCGTAGTTAGAATCCATATACCCTACCAACTTTGTCCTTGTTTTTTCAAAAGTTAAGACGTAGTCTTTCGTACCCCGAATGTATCGAAGTAGTTATTTCACCGCTTCCCAATGTTGCTTACCGGGGTTTGACATGTATCTGCTCACAACACCGACAGCCTGTGAAATATCCGGTCTCGTACAGACCATGACATACATTAAACTGTCAACCGTATTCGAATAGGGTACATGAGACATAACCTGTTTTTCCTCATTAGATTTAGGACATTGTTTTGAGGAAAGCTTGAAGTGAGCCGCGTGGGGAACGCTCACCAGCTTTGCTTGATCCATCCCATACTTGATCAATACTTTTTCAAGGTATTCTGCCTGTGATAACCAAAGCCTGCTCCTCTTCCCGTCTCTATGAATATCCATGCCGAGAACCCTCTTTGCAGCCCCCAGATCTTTCATCTCGAATGTCCCTGATAACTGAGTCTTCAGTACGTTAATTTCAGACATATCATGACAGGCGATCAACATATCATCAACATACAATACTAGGATGATGAATTTTCCATCACTCAGTGTCTTGTAATAGACACAGTGATCATATTCACTTCGAGTAAATTTCTGACTCACCATGAAAGAATCAAATTTTTTATACCACCACCTAAGCGACTGTTTCAGGCCGTACAACAACCTCATTAACCTGTAAACATTTTTCTCTGCTCCTTAAACTTCGTAGTCCTCTGGTTGCTTCATGTAGATATGCTCTTCCAATTCCCCGTGCAGGAATGTAGTCTTGAAATCCATCTGTTCCAGCTCGAGATCGTATTGGGCAACCAGCGCCAATACGAACCTGATAGATACCTGCTTTACCACTGGCGCGAATATCTCTATGAAGTCGATCTATTCTCTTTGAGCATAACCTTTCGCTACCAACCTTGCTTTGTATCTATCCTGTTTCCTTTTGAATAACCACTTACATCCGATCTCTTTTCGGCCCACAGGAAGCCCACAATCTCCCATGTATGATTTTTGTGCAACGAGTCCATCTCATCGTCCATAGCTGCCTTCCACTTTTCTGCATCAGGCTCATCAAGAGTCTCCTGAATAGTAGACAGATCTCCATCATCTGTAATGAGGGCATATGCAATATTAGAATCGTCCCTGTATCTTGCCGGTAACCTACGATCACGCGGTGGGTTCCTTCTCATAGGTGGCTGCTCCACCTGATCCTGTACCTCTATCTTCGCATCTGTCTCTGCCTGAGTATTATCCGTATCAATCTGGATGTCTACGATCACCCTTTCTAGTTCCTCTTGCTCCTTTTGATCATTCTTGCGAAATAGGGAGCTTTCATCAAATCTGACCCCATGGCTAGTGATGACCTTGCGTGTGACATTGTTGAATAACCTGTAACTTTTCACACCAATGTCATAGCCAACAAAGATATACTTTTTGGCTCTATGGTCTAGCTTATCTCTCTCAACTGATGGTACATGAGAGTAAGCCTCACAACCAAATATGCGTAAATCTGAGTAGTCGATTTTCTGACCACTCCATACTTTCTCTGGGATTTTATATGCAATTGCCGTTGAAGGAGACCGGTTGACCAAATAACAAGCCGTGTTAACGGCCTCAGTCCATAGGTCCTCGCCCAACGCAACATTACTTAACATACATCCGACCCTCTCCAGGAGAGTCCGATTCATTCGCTCAGCCACACCGTTTTGCTCGGGAGTGTGGCGCACTGTGTTGTGCCTGATGATCCCTTCATTCTACAATAATCATTAAACTCAGTGGAAGTAAATTCTCCACCATTGTTAGTCCTTAAAACCTTTATTTTTCGCCCTGACTGTTTTTCCACCATTGCCTTCCATTGCTTGAATATAGTGAAAACTTCGGATTTACATTTCATGAAGTAAACCCAAACTTTCCTGGAGTAGTCGTCAATGAATGAAACAAACTATAACGACCCCCCAATGGAAACTTCTGGCGATGGCCCCCATACGTCAGAGTGCACATAATCAAGCACTCCCTTACAAACATGTTTTCCAGATTTAAAAGACAGTCTAGATTGTTTACCATATATACAATGCTCGCATATATCTAAATCAGAATTTTTAAAAGCTGGAATCAAACATTGATCAGAAAGTACCTTCATGCCTCGCTCGCTCATGTGGCCCAGACGAGCATCCACATACGTAGAGACGTGAAGTCTGCAATAGTTGTTGCCGCTCCACCTGCCGAAGTGCTCCCAATCAACTTGTAAAAGTTTTCGTGCCTCTGCACTCTCATAACCACGAGTGCCCCTTTTGAAACTTTAAGGACACCATCAATACCGGTGAACTTGCACCCTATAGCCTCAAGTGCACCGAGAGAAATCAGACTTTTCTTCATATCAGGAACGTGCCTGACGTCAGTCAAGGTACGCTCCATCCCATCAAACATCTTGATGTTCACCGTACCAATAGCCACAACATTACAGGCATTGTCATTGCCCATAAAAACCTGTCCACCATCGCATTCCTTGTAACTGGTAAACCAACTCTGATGAGGAGTCATGTGATAAGATGCTCCTGTGTCAAGTATCCACTCGTCTTTATGATTGTCGTGTAAGTGACCAATCATGGAAACAGACAGAACATCACCACCACTTGATTCTTCATCAGATGTGACCACATTGGCCTCCTTGGAAGAAGCCGCTGAATTTTCTTTCTTCGTTTTAGAATTTCTACAATCCTTCTTCATGTGTCCAGACAACCCACAATTCCAACACTTTAATTTTCCTTGCCCTTGCCCTTGGATTTGGATCTAGGTCTTGAAGACCCTGTACCTCGCTCAGAATCTCTGCCCCTCATAATCAGTGCATCGGAAGATGCCCCCATGTCGCCGTTTAGCTTTCTCATAGCCTTCCCTTGAAGGGCTGAGATAACGGTGTCAACACTTATGGTTTTATTTACGTGCACATCGTGTCCCTGAAAGACTCATATGATGTAGGAAGAGAATTCAACAATATACATGCTTGTTCCTCATTTTTGACCACTTCCTCCATATCCAGCAATTTGCCATCAATTTATTAAAGTTGCTGATATGGGCTTCTAGATCTCCACCCTCTGCCATCTTGAAGGTATAACACTGTAGCTTCAAGTGTAGGCGATTTTCAGAGAACTTCTTTGCATAGATGTTTTCTAACTTCACCCACAAACTAGCTGCAGTTTTCTCCCTCAAAACATTATAGAGAACCTCATCCGTAAGACATAAACGAATAGAGGCTAAAACATTACTATCAAGGTTTTCCCATTCATCATCTTTCATGGTAGATTTTCGCTCCTCAAGAGCCTTAATCTCCCCTTACTTGGTTAACAGGCTAATCATCTTAACCTTCCATAACTCAAATTATTTTTTCCTGAGAACTTCTCAATATCAAACTTGCCGTTTCCCATTATTACTAATCCTGCAGATTCAGATATGTGCCCCAATGATTGCTCTGATACCACTGTTGGGGATTTGTGCTGCGGAATCACACAGATCTAGATCTAGGATAGCAATTCAATAGTAACAAGCAATCACAGAAGAACACAAAGTTTAACGTGGAAAACTCTTACGGGAAAAAACCACGGCACAAAGTGACAAAAATCCACTATAAAAAGAAATTACAAGAGAGAGGACTTACCCGATTCGAACAACCTTAATCTCACCCTTGCTACAAACCTTTACTAACCCTAGAATTCCTTTAGAAAGCTTTAAAATTATTTCTCATACCTTAGAAAAGCCCTAGGAACACCTATTTATAGTTTAAGCAACTTCCCTTTCGCACCTTTGCGAAAACTGACTCAAATTTCCGCAGTCCGCATCAAATCCGGAAACGAATCTGCGTAACCTCGACTTGTCGTACAAACTGCTCGACCGGTCGAGAGGACCCCTCGGCTGGTCGAGCACCTCGGACCCCAAAAACATGTGCTCGCTGGACTTTGAGTCGTGCAGTGCTCGACTAGTTGAGCAGCTCCCACGACCGGTCGAGCATAGGCCACGACCGGTCGAGCACCTCAAAAATCCGATGATTGAAGGCTTTCTGACAACAGTAGAATCTTGTAGATGTAAAGAGCTTACGCAAGTGAATTGTCCATTGTTTGGGGGAAGATTGCATTTGTATAGCGGCAAAAAGCTGAGAGTTGTGTATATTCACAATTAAATCGTGTTTGGATCGAGGTTTAAAGTATTATCTGAAACCGGTATGTATCACCCGAGTTGGGACTCACAGAAGCACATTGATCAGAATCAAGCAAAGTAATCACAATCGCACAAACAAACCTAACAAGAAGGCAATCCGAATTTTACGTGGAAAAATCCTTGTGGGAAAAAAACCATAGCACAAAGCGGCGAATAATGCACTATGAAAGCAATATTACAAAAGATAGATGATCTTACCGATTCGAACAACCATTGAATCTCCTTTGAATCCCTACCTATGCCCTTGAACCCTTTAGAACAACTTATAAAGCCCTAATCCTTTCCTTAATCTTAATTACACTTGGTATATATACTACCCAATCGGAATAGTAAACAAATATCGTACATCGCACTTATACAATTTTGCGCGTGCCTTCGATGGGTCCTTCGATGGTATCGATAGTCATCGATGACCAGTCGATGACATCGAAGATCCTTCGATGCCATCGAGTAATAACCTCCAAAACTGTCTAGCAATCAACTATGATTTTTCCGGATTTTTTTGATGGGATCGAGCATCTGTCGATGACATCAACAGACTTTGTTATATATAGATTTACGACATTAGACAACAATATGCACCTGTATTATCCTCTCAGATTCGGTAGTGACCCCTCTAGTACGAGGTCTCAGTACTGGTCGATGTTGGAGGCCCCACCATGATGTGAACACGGTTTGGCTAGTGACCCAACACCAACCAGCTAGATGGTGTCAAAGCTCTGTGGGCCCCACCATGATGTTTGTGTTTTCTCCATGCCATCCATCCATTTTGGCAACTCATATTTGGTTATGAACCCAAAAATGAGGCAGATCCAAATCTTAGGTGGACCACACCATAGGAAACGGTGTTGATTGAGCGCTTACCATTGAAAACTTTTTTGGGGGCCGCAGAAGTTTTAGATCAAGCTAATATTTATGTTTTCCCTTCATCAAGGTCTTTGTGACCTAACAAACAATTTGGATGGCAAATAAACATTACAGTGGGCCTTGGAAGTTTTTAACGGAAGGGATCAATCACCACTGTTTCTTGTAGTGTGGTCCATCTGAGATTTGGATCTGCCTTGTTTTTGGTGCTCATGCCCAAAAAATGAGCTGAAAAAATGGATGGATGGCGTGGATAAAACACATACATCGGTGAATAATGCACTATGAAAGCAATATTACAAAAGATAGATGATCTTACCGATTCGAACAACCATTGAATCTCCTTTGAATCCCTACCTATGCCCTTGAACCCTTTAGAACAACTTATAAAGCCCTAATCCTTTCCTTAATCTTAATTACACTTGGTATATATACTACCCAATCGGAATAGTAAACAAATATCGTACATCGCACTTATACAATTTTGCGCGTGCCTTCGATGGGTCCTTCGATGGTATCGATAGTCATCGATGACCAGTCGATGACATCGAAGATCCTTCGATGCCATCGAGTAATAACCTCCAAAACTGTCTAGCAATCAACTATGATTTTTCCGGATTTTTTTGATGGGATCGAGCATCTGTCGATGACATCAACAGACTTTGTTATATATAGATTTACGACATTAGACAACAATATGCACCTGTATTATCCTCTCAGATTCGGTAGTGACCCCTCTAGTATGAGGTCTCAGTACTGGTCGATGTTGGAGGCCCCACCATGATGCGAACGCGGTTTGGCTAGTGACCCAACACCAACCAGCTCGATGGTGTCAAAGCTCTGTGGGCCCCACCATGATGTTTGTGTTTTATCCATGCCATCCATCCATTTTGGCAACTCATATTTGGTTATGAACCCAAAAATGAGGCAGATCCAAATCTTAGGTGGACCACACCACAGGAAACGGTGTTGATTGAGCGCTTACCATTGAAAACTTTTTTGGGGGCCAAAGAAGTTTTAGGTCAAGCTGATATTTATGTTTTCCCTTCATCAAGGTCTTTGTGACCTAACAAACAATTTGGATGGCAAATAAACATTAAAGTGGGCCTTGGAAGTTTTTAACGGAAGGGTTCAATCACCACTGTTTCTTGTAGTGTGGTCCATCTGAGATTTGGATCTGCCTTGTTTTTGGTGCTCATGCCCAAAAAATGAGCTGAAAAAATGGATGGATGGCGTGGATAAAACACATACATCGGTGAATAATGCACTACGAAAGCAATATTACAAAAGTGATTTTTCTCCCAACACCAGATAAAAGGGCATGAGGCTGGCTTTAACTCAAGCCTACATAAAGGTGCAATAAATCCTGAGACCAAGCACAAATTGTTTATATTTGGACCCTAAATTTCTGTGCAGCTTGGACCAACAAACCTTACATGCAACCCAAGCCCCACCTGTATGTTGGGCATGGAACATGATGCATAAGCATCTTGATATACATACAACTATGATCACTTTGAGAATCAAACCATGAAGCAGAGCCACAACAGTGGAGTCATCTGCAGTCTATAGTCCAACTGCCACAGGAAGGGAAGACTGTATTTACTGCAGATACTCATAGGTTTAGATGGGGTACATGGCCATTAAATGGAGATTGGCCTTGATAAGTGGATAAGCTTGTAAGGAAGCAGGCTGCACCTATTTCTGTCTCCTCTCTCTCTATCTCTTTGGACATGACTACTTTAAGTTTTGAACCCTAGACTCGCTGGTTATTTAGGATTATATGGTACAAATTCGGCTTATTCCTTGCATTGTTGGGGATTATTTTAACATGATTATTGGTAATTCATCCTAGTCAAACCCATTTATTTCGGTTGAGGATCTACTGCAATCCATCCTTGTTGCACTTACACCCAGTGCCTGTTCCTATACACCAGCAGTGTAGAAAACACCAGCTGTTACCGTAGTAGCTGCATGAATCGAAGCGGATACTGGAGTGGGACCCCCCATTGCATCGGGTGACCGAGTATGCTATCTATCTGTGCAGATTTCCCAGCAGCACCAATAAGAAGTAAAATACAAATAAGAGTTATGGCATGCAATCTCATATTGCGAGAAATCCAAGAATTTCTGGGGGCACTAGCACGAGAAAAAATGGTCATTGTTGTTAACATCTTTTTATTGGATTCCCATTGTTAGGGTTTTTTTTTTTTTTTTTTTTGGATGCTAATCAAATTGAATTTCAGTCTTAAACTCAAGAGAGAGTCATTGACCAAAGTAGGGCTAGATCCTCTCCTTCATTATGAGGGACTAGACCCAAATTGCAATTAATGTTTTTTAAAGGTGAATTTCAAACATGCAGATTTACAAGTGTCTTTTAAAAAAAAAACAAAAAAAAAAAAAAAACCATTATGAACTAAAACTGTGCTACCCCTACCTTAGTCATCCTTTCTTGAGGGATGATTGTCTCTCTTGTCTTGCTTTATGAGATGACTAATGCCCCAACAGAGACGGCTGATGTCCCATGAACCTCCTTAGTGATGTTTAATCATCACCACCAGCAGCAAAATCCAAGTGTTTCCTCAACTAATTGGATTAGGTTATACACTTGTTCCTCCATTCCACTCTGTTAAGGACAATATCCTCAATTAAAGCATGGGTCATCAAATATTTTCTTATTACCTCCAGGACTGCATCCACATCCCTTTCCCTTTTATAGCCTTAGCTAGAATCAACTCACTCCTAAGCCCTAACAGGTGCTGTTCTTGGTCTTCAATACAAATGGTCAAACCGTCTAAGCCTACTTTCCCTCATCTTATTGCCTATTAGGGCTACTCCTAAGTTCCATCGAATATTTTCGTTTCTAATTTTGTCCTTCCTCATCTTGCCACTCATCCATCTCAGCATCCTTATTTCAGCTACATTCATTTTATGAATGTGTTGTTCCTTGACTGCCATGTGCCAACATTCTGTTCCATAAAGCATCATGGCTGATCTTATGGTTGTTGTATAAGTGTCTCCTCTTCTGTTTGATTTCCTTCGTAATGTTTTTTTAGTAAAAGCTTTCTGCAATTATCAAAAGAGAAACTAAGAAGATGCTGTGATTATCATAAAAGAAACTAAGAAGGAGAATGATATTTTGTTAGTTTTTTTTCCCCTCAATATGCAAAAGCATAAGAAAATTTCCAGTAAAGTCCAAATTTCTGTACCTAACTTGTGTAACACAGGTGAGTCCTTGCAAAAACCTCTTCAAACTGTTGTGTCGGAAAATCCATGTCCGTTCCCCTACTTACTTGTCCAGGTAACATAGGTTATTTTATGGTAAGAAAATGTTTAGGCACTAAGCTTAACTCCTTTCACATTTCCTTTGATGGATTCTATGAAATATTTCCTTGATCAGGACATAAGGGAAGTTGTGAAGAACAATATTGCATGCTCGAAAGAAAATGGAGAAGCTTTGCTTCTTGAAGATGCATTGAAGTTCTTTGATGCTGATTTCTTCCATGGAGATAAGGTAATGGATTCCACTGGAAGATAATCCATCTGTTGTTCTATCATGCTTTGACTTGACTTCGTTTTTATTATGTAATTAGAGTTTAAATGGTGACATATATATAGGGAGAGAGGTTTCTCAAGTCCAACCAGCTTAGAAATTATGGATTAATTAATGTTAATAAATATAGCGGAGAGGAGTTATTTCACCTCATTTTAGAAAAGGGGTGGTCACTCGGGTGGGCACCACCGCGGTGTTTATGTGAAATCCACCTCGACCATCAGGTGTCACCCCATGTTAGGCCCAGGGCCCAAAAATCAGCTTCATCTGTGATTCAAGTGGATCACATGATTGGAAACGGTGTACAAGGTGAAGCTCACCCTCCAAATTATTTACATTGGTGTGTCCCACCTAAATTACAGATGGGCCTGATTTTTGCACCCCAACTCTAAGTTTTAGTGTGGCATCTAATGCTTGGAGTGGATTGCATATAATCATCACGATAGGCCATGTAAAAATCAAGGGTGAACATCTCTCTCCCAACTGTTACCCTTTGTGTGGCCCACCTGAATCACAAGTTAGGCTGATTTTTTTATTTTATTTTTTTCCTGTTGCTTTGAGCTTTACATGGGATTACACCTCTAATGGTCAGAGTGGATCTCACATGCACATCACGGTGTGCCCCGTCAGAAATTAAGGGCGGGCCCACTGTGTTGTGTATGTGAGATCTACTCTGACCATTAGATGCGTAATCCCATGTTAGTCCTAGAGCCCAAAAATCAGGCTGATTTGTGATTTAGGTGGGCCACACCAAAGGAAATAATTGTGAGAGAAACCTCCACCATTGACTTTTACAGGGCCCACCATGATGATTATATGAAATCCCCTCCAACCATTAAATGACACACTAACACTTATGCCTGGGGCCCAAAAGTCAGACCCATCCGTGATTCAGGCATGCCACATCATGGGAAACAGTTTAGAGGATAAGCTTTGCCTTGTACGTCATCTCCAGTCATGTGGTCCACCTAAATCACAGATGGGGCTGACTTTTGGTCCCTGGGCAACACACATGATGGTTAGGGTAAATTTCACATTAACACCCAGGTGGGGCCTGCCCGAGCTGCTGACCCCTCTCTTTCTCTCTATACATGTGTGTGTAACATTTCCTTTTGTGCTTTTACTCAGGTGCAGGACATGGCTAAGGGTGCATTAGAGTTCAACATTCCTGTTTTTAAGGAGAACCGGAAATTGGTTGCCTCTGTTAATGGAGGATTGCGTGATCCATCTGTTTTAGTTTTCAACTCAGAATGGGCTGGCGGTGAAACGCACCAACATCATCGAAGATTCAATTATCCTTCAGTTTCTGGCATACAGAGACCAAACAAAGAAGATATTGTCTTTATGAGTGTGAGTTACACATATTTCAGGCTGCATTTGGATGTTCAACTGAAATGAAATTTGATAATTGAATTCAATGAAGTCGGAATGATCATAGTAGGACTAACCTGCTCATTCAGAACAGCGAACCAGCCCCCAAGTTGACATACAGTCGTTTCATATCCAACATGAATTGCATGGAATTGTAGTTATGGGTCTGGTCAGGCACCACCAATTCTGTTATTTCCTCTAATAGTGAATTGGATTACTCCAATTTAGTTGAATTCTGCACTTGAAAGTTACTTCCTTTGCCTCTCTGACCTTCTCTTTGCTTTTCATGCTGGGATTGTGGTATCTACAAGGTTCTTGAACTTGGAGAACTTATTAGGACAAAGCAAATAACATCTCAGGAACTTACTGAAATTTTCCTGCAGAGATTAAAGAGGTAAGAAAACATACTTCAACCATTTCTGCATTGTTAGTGGCTTATATGCATGTATCACGTGTTACATGAAGAAGTCATCTTTCCTCTTGGCCTTTCCTATCCGTTGATGCAATGTGGGATTGTGCTAGGTATAAAGATGTTCTTGAAGCAGTAGTCACATCTACAGAAGAGCTAGCATACAAGCAAGCGAGAAAGGCTGATGATTTGCTTGACCAAGGAGTGTATTTAGGTCCTCTTCATGGAATTCCTTACGGGTTGAAAGATATAATATCTGTGCCCCATTACAACACTACTTGGGGTTGCAGAACTTTCAAAAATCAAGTTCTTAATGTGGAAGCTTGGGTTTACAAGAGGTATTCTTTTGAATTGGAAAATGCTATTGATGGCGTATCATTCCCTTCCATATAGTTGATATTGCATTTACTTTCTGTCCATGTATAGAGAGATTCTTTTCCTTATATAGGATGTATATGTCTATAAATGCCCCATGGTGGCTAAAGTAATATACAAAAAACGTCAAGGAGAATTCTCCAAAATCCTGTGTTATCATCATATCAGAGAGGTTTTTCTAAGAGCTCTTTCGCGGTCTTCGTCATTGCCACTGGCCGCCCAAAGATCACGGCCCTCGGCAAAACACCATCATAACCCACGCTATCCCTGTTGAAACCTCCCACATCATCTCTGTTTCAATCTCAACAGAACCCAAACTAAATCCGATATCTGAAATCCAGCCATCTGTAGCCCCAACCACATTCTCATGCAAAACCACCAAACCCTGATCGAGTGCAGCGCCGATTCCGACAGCCTGCCCATCTACCCTGACTGTTTCCTGTTCGCATCTGGCAACTGGCCCTGACTGTTTCCATCGCCATCTTTGACAGCTTGCAGAAACCCATCTCTACCTCGCTCTTTACACGGTCCTCATCTAGTAGTTATGTTATCCTGTTAGTTTATGTTGATGATTTACTTCTCACTAGCAGTGATGAATATGGAATGATGGAACTTTATAATGTCCTTCAGTCATCCTTTCACATGAAAGATCTAGGCAATCTTACATATTTCGTAGGTTTGGAAGTTTCTCATAGCAATCGAGGTATACTTGTCAGCCAATCCATCTGATCAATGGATTGTCGAGACACCAATGGAGTTAAATGTTCAATATGGAAAACAAGATGGTGAACTATTGGAGCAGCATACCCTATTCCATCGCCTTGTTGTTAGTCTTGTTTATCTAACAATGACATGACCTAACATTGCATATGTTATACAAGTGATTAGTCAGTTTGTGGTTGAGCTGCGTACCTTGCACATAACTGTTGTCTTGCGAATCCTTCGATATCCATATGGCTCCATCGATCGTTCCCTGTTCTTTTCCTCGACATCTCCTCTTGAGCTTGTCACATATTCCGATGTTGACTGGGCAGATTGTGCTCTCGCTCGCCGATCCACAACATGTTATTGTATGTTTCTTGGCACATCGGCTATCTCTTAGAAGTGCAAGAAGCAACCAATTGTCTCCAAGTCCAGCACTGAAGCTGAATATTGCGCTGTCTTCAACCTGCAGTGAAATCATTTGGCTTCATGGACTTCTTTTAGATTTTGGAATTGCTCTTCCTAACCCGACTCCTCTTCATGTTGATAACATCAGCGCCATCCAGGTTGCTTCTAATCATGTATTTCATGAACGGAAAAAACACATTGAAGTGGATTGTCACATTATTCGAGAAAAGTTCCAATCTGGGATCATTTCACTTCCACACGTAGCTTCTCAGGACTAGATTGCAGAAATTCTCACCAAGACTATGACGACTACTCGCCACTCTTACCTAGTTCGCAAACTGTTGTTGGCTGATCCCCCACATCAGTTTTTTTTTTTTTTTGGTGGGGCAGTGGGGGTAGCGTATCATTCCCTTCCATGCATAGTTGAACATTTACTTTATGTCCATGTATAGAGAGATTCTTTTCCTCGCATAGGATGTACATGTCTATAAATGCCCCATGGTGGCTAAGGTACTATATAGAAAACATCAAGGAGAATTCTCCAAAATCCTGTGTTATCAGCTATAACTGCTCTAGAGATGCATTTTGTTGATTGTAACTTTTTGGTCCTTGTTCTTTATTTACAGGTTAAGGTCTGCTGGGGCTGTTCTAATAGCGAAGCTCGTAACTGGATCACTGGCGTATGATGACATCTGGTTTGGGGGGAGGACCCGAAACCCATGGAATATTGAGGAATTCTCTACTGGTTCATCTGCTGGACCAGCTGCTGGCACATCAGCAGGTTTGTTTGAGTTTCTCAAGCTGTTGATTTTGAGATTGTTTCGCTGTCAGTGGTCCTTCCCCTTCCTTTTGGGTGACCTTTTTCAGAAGTTAGTTTGATCTGCTGTTCATGCTTGATCCATGTTTCACCAACATCCCACATCACAAAGACCTTCCATTAACATGGGCCCATATGTTGTCGTCGTCATCATCTATGCCTTATTATATATGCCTTATTCCAGCTAAATGGGATCAGCTACATGAATCCTGTTCTGCCACTCCAACATGACTATTAAGATGAAACCTTATCATCCTTTCTGTTTCTTTTTGGTTTTTACATTTGCTAGTTATTATGCTTACATAAACACATGCTTTCATAATAAAATCTTAGGATGATCTTCATGTAACTGGTAAACTGTAAAAGGCATGCATGATGTACATGAAGAAATGGTATGGAGATGGTTTACATTGTGCAATCTCATAGAACAAATGGATGTATGATGGTATTCTGGGAATAAAATGTATAGTCACCTTTTGTGTGGGGCCATTTGAGAAAAACAGATTAAGGATGCTCTTTTTATTTATTTTGGTTGTAGGTCTGGTTCCATTTGCAGTTGGATCCGAAACAGCTGGCTCCATTACTTACCCTGCTGCCCGTTGTGGTGTGACGGCATTACGGCCTACTTTTGGCACTGTTGGCCGAACGGGTGTTATGAGCATCTCTGAAAGCTTGGTAACTTGATTATATTGATGTAATACTTTATGTGGAATTGCAAGGACCGTGCTATGCATCGGATATGGAGATCAAGAAAACTGAATACATGGCGTACCTGATTGAGACTCCATTGTTGTAGATAGGATGTCGAAGTCTTCCTCTCCTTACACCCTTAGAGAAGCTGTGATGGGGCTGAAGCTTCTTTCGATGGTGTTGGATTGGGGACCCAGCCTAGTTTTATAGTTATAGAGTGCCCATCAAAACTCCTCTCCCTATGGCTCCACACGAATTTGATAATCCTAGTTCCTCTAAAACACTGTGTTCACACAACTGTAGCACGCCACCCCTCACATGAATTTCTGAATATATCACAGCTTAGTGGGGCCCACTGGTATACCCGATCACATTATCCAACTCTTAGGACAATCCAAACCGTTGATCAATAAGGCCCACCTTATAGAATTCTTACATCTGAATCTTTTCACTTTAACAGGACAAGCTTGGTCCTTTCTGCAGAAGTGCGGCGGATTGTGCTATAGTTCTGGATGCCATTCGGGGGAAGGATCCAGGTGACCTATCGTCCAGAGACATTCCCCTTGAGGACCCTTTTTCAATCGACATTACAGAACTCACCGTCGGATATCTTGAAGATGCTGAGATGGAGGTCAGAATATCTCTCATTTTAGTCGTGGAATGAATACAAACCAAAAGTCCTTGTGAATTTTAACCTGGATTTGTTTCCGACCGTCTCCAAGTCATATGCACCCGAGCATGTAGTTGTCTGAAACCGATTTCTGAAGCTTTTCGAATAGCTTCTGTTTTTCATATTGCATTGTAATGTTCTTTTCAATCACCAGGTGGTCCATGTTCTTGCTTCAAAGGGTGTTAATATGGTTCCTTTCAAGCTAAATTACACCATCGAAACCGTTCAAGCGATTTTGAACTTTACCATGGATGTCGATATGTTGACCCACTTTGATGAGTGGCAACGAGCCGGGCATGATGAAATGTATGAAGCTCAAGATCAGTGGCCGGAAGAATTGCGGCGTGCACGCTTGATACCTGCAGTAGATTACCTTCAGGTATGTCACTGGAACTTGTTTGCTGTTGTGAAAATCAAAATGGAGTAGAAAACCATAAGGTCGTGTTTGAAATGCTGTATTTCATGTGAATTGTTTGGTATTTAACATCTTTTTACATTAATTACTTACCATACGAATTTCTCAATGAATGGAGACTGCTTGACAGCGACAGCAACACTTTTTTCAGTAACTCATGACTTGAAAAAGGAGACAGACTTTATGGGCCCCACCATAACATGTGTTTTATCCACACCGTCGATTCATTTTTTTAGATCATTCTAGGGGACAAGCCCAAAAATCGGGCAGATCCAAAGCTAAAGTGGACTACAATACAGGATAAACTTTTCAATGGCTATCATTAAATCCCCACTTTTTTGTGTAGTTCAGTCCACGTCAACCTGAGCTTCGGATTTGCTTCATTTTTGGGCCCATGCCCCAAAATGATCTGAACTAATTAATGGACGGCATGGATATAATACGTACATCATGGTGGGGGCCATGAAGTTTTGGACTTGAAATCGTTGAAATTGTTACAATTTTCGAGGTGAAACTACTTCCATTCAAACACCCGTAAAACAGTATAATTACCTTTTTACACCCCAATACACAAGAATTACCCCGTTTCAAACAGGCCCTAAGATATATAGCTCACTCTCCATCAGTCTTTAAGAGTGTTTTCTGTGCTGTTTTGCACTGTTCTTTTGGGCGGTACTGAGCAGCATGTGAGGTTCTGATACAGAGTTGGGAATTATACAATACGTGGCGGGTATCATTTCATGGTGTACACAGATTTTCAGTTCTGATGAGTGAGGCCCATGGTTATTTTCAGTTCTGATGAGTGAGGCCCATGGTTCTTGAGTCCCAACATGGATGGGGAAATGCTGCCAAAATTCCTCCAGATTGGAGGACTCCAGCGACAAATATTAGCACCCTTTTCAGTTGAAAGTGGAGTTGCATTTTCCTTGCTTAACCGACTGTTTTTAGGCCACATCGTCCAGTTGAATGTAGAGTTGTGTTTCTCACTGTGTACCGAAAATCTCCCAGACCAGTTAACCCTTTTGCTCTAGCAGGTAGCTAAGAAAGAGAATGTAGCTCCACTTCACATCCAACAAGTAAAAAGGGTGGATATTCTATAACAAGATGTTCAAATCTGGGTGATTATGGTGCATGGCCGTTGACAGTGAGGCCCATCATATCAACAGTTTTGTATCAATGAACCATGGGCCCCACTTATATAGAATGAAGACTCAAACGTTCTCTATGAACTCTATTGCATAAACAGAGCTCCTATTGAGTTTTGAGAACTTGCTATGTAGTAATGAACTATAAATAGCATGTAACTAGTTACTGGAAGAAGCTGGTATTAGTATGCCCAGCTGAGACAAAATAGAAAATGTGTTACTTGCAATTATGATTGGAAATCCTAACCCTTTCAATTGGCTGCATGAAAATAGATGACTGAGATGGAAATAGCAACATCCATTCTCTACTGAAAAAGTGTAAAAACATTGCTAGGAGTCTTCCAATCTTCCAGACTCACAACATGGCCCATTCATGGCATATCAGTGGTCTAGATCATGGAACCATGGGCCTCCTTGTGCTACCCTGGAACCAATGATGCCATCCACATCCTAGGTTGGTGATCAAGCAATTTTTCTTGTTTGGATTGTAAGTTCTTGAGAATGACATTTGGGTCATCTACAGGCACAAAGAGCACGGGGTAGGTTGATCCGTGAAGTCCGTGGGAGCTTTACTGTCGATGCGTTCGTCGGAAATGCAACTGATTGGGAGAAAGTCTGCATGGGGAATCTCGTGGGCTTGCCTGTCATTGTCATTCCAACAGGATTCAAGAATATCACCAATCCACCAGCGAGCGGTACTCGACGTAGGACCACTATCACAACTGGCATTTATGCTCCCCCTCAACATGACCACATTGTAAGTTTTTTTGTTCTGTCAACAGAAAGCATCTATACCATTCATTTCCTAATCATGTGTTAGAATCTGCGGCCTGTTCAACTGATCACTTTATTTTTCGTCATGAAAATTTCTTTAATTTCTTTTCGAGCCACACCGCTGAAACAAATGAACACTTCAGTTTCCTCAACCACCCGTTTACACGGAAAATGATATACAAAATCTGAAAATGTACTGTCATGGTGTGAAGGCACCTTTTGGTGATCTAACCATTCGTCTGATGGTCCCATCATGGGGTAGGCCAGACCCCAATAACCACCCTATCAGATGATCCTAGACAATTACAATTGATGGTCATGATCATCATATGGTGAAGATTCTTGGCATATCTCATCCATCATGTGTCCGCCTATCGCCAATGTTAATATTTTTATATCTTAATATGCTCATTTATATTACTTTGGTGAATGCAGGCTCTAGCTTTGGCCATGGCCTACCAATCAATTACTGATCACCACAAACAACGGCCACCAATCGATGAGTGAACGATCCTGTCCAAATAAAATGAGAATGTGAACATTGGCAGACATGAACACCACCATTCAAATGTAGTGAAAATGCTATTGATAGCGTATCATTCCTTTCCAATTGTTGAGAATCCTCTTCCAGCTTTGCAGATTACCCTCCCTTGACCATTGTCACGGCTGCAGATTGGATGCGGCCATGCATGTGAGTATTTGTATCTTGGCTGTTTCGGTTATCAATTTGTCTGTAGACCATTCATCGTATATGTACCCCAGGGTTCTATGATGTGGGAGATTGTAGTGTTTATTTATCAATTTGTCTCAACTGTTCATCTGCTGGGCCCCAGATGTACCCCAAGGATCTTCTAGATGAGATGATTGTAGCCATTAATTGGAGTTCGATGTTTGGAAAACTATTTGTACTAAATAAAATTAAAAGGAGAAAAGGAGTAAATTTATCGGTTTGTAGAAGTCAAGGCTTGATTTGAAATCACTTTGCTTGAAATTGAATTTGCCATCCTTGGATTGTATCCCACGTGTAATAGGATTCTTTGGGCGATTGACCTCTAGGATACAATGACTATTACCAAGTCCTAATAGTGCACTCACTGTACACAATCTCAAACCATTTGTAGTCTTAACCCAAACGGGAAAACACTTGACCATGATTTGAAAGAAAAATTAGACTTCTATTCTTTTTAACACATAAAATTCAGAAAAAAAAAAAGAGAAGACTATTTATAAACTTTGTAAAGACACCATTAAGGGTGTAAAGACACAATTTCAAATGGAATAGTGAGTACTAATTGGTGCAACCCTTAGGTCTAAGAAGACAATTTTTTAAAACAAAAAAAAATAAATAAATAAAAATAAAAAATTGAGAATGTTATCTTTTGGACTTTTGCTTGAAAGGCACATTCACAGGCTTGCACACATCTGGGGTCACAGCTAAGGCCCGGGGCCTAACAGAAATTTTGAAACACCGAATTATTTTTAAAACAACTTAAAAATACAACATCAATATCTTTGTATCATTTCACTATTGACGTGCACCACCTAATCCATGGCAATTTGGAAAGTTGTCCACATAACCCGGTGTCTCCGATAGAATTGTCCCTGTCTGCGTTGAGTCACGACTCGAAACTGGGAATGCAGCGATAACTTGCCAACATCCTTGAACGTTGGATCTGCCTCTTTTAGGGCTCGTGCTTTTATAAAAATCTAAAATGAATGGACGGTGTGGATAAAAGACATACATCATGGTAGGCCTCATAGAGCCCCTGCCAGGAACACACACTGCCCCCATGGTGTGTCAATGCGTCGAGCTCCGTGGGGCCAACCTGATGTATGTATTTTATATCCATGCTATCCATCCATTTCAACCCTCATTTTAGGGCATGAAGCCGAAAAATGAAGCAGATCCACCATGGTGATTAAACACCCACCGTTAAAAACTTCCTGGAGGCCACAAAAGATCAGGCTGATATTTTAGTTTCCCTTCGTCCACGTCTGAGTAACCTCATCGACAGGTTGGATGACAAATAAGCATTACGGTGGGCCCTAGAAAGATTTCAACAGTAAGTGTTAATTTCCTACGATGTGGTGTGATCCACTTGAGCTCTGGATTTGTTTCCTTTTTGAGTTCGTGTTCTAAATTGAACTAGAAAAACAGATGGACGGCGCAGATTAATATAAACACACGCATTACGTTGAGGCCCACGGAACCCACACATCAACTCACCACCTAATCCGCGTCCCACGGCTTTGACCAGATCAGAATTAGCTGGACGCGGTTTAGGTCACCAGCTAGACAGCGGTCGAAGTAGCTCAGTTGAATGTGCGGTTGTTAGGGACGTGGGAAACATTCCCTGTCGCATTTGTGGCATGCACCTAAAATCCCAACTGCCCAAATAGTGGGACCCACTGTAGAGTGATTTATAGCCCAGCAAGGTACAGATAAAGCATGATAGATCACCAATCTGATTGGTAGATATCTAAAATGGACTAAAAACAGCGGTCCAGATTTGAGAGAAAAGTGTCGGTTAACCAGAAATCAGCATTATCAGATATTCTGATTTTGACTACTTGATCAATCTACAGTGGTCCCACTGTTTGAGCAGTTCTGAATTGAGCTGCATCCGCCATTTCCAAAATCATAAACTCCTCTCTTTAGTCTTTTTATTGTTTTCTCAAACCTTTCTCATTTTACTCATTTTAAGTCATAAATAATATAGTAGAATTTGTAGGGAAAATAAGATGTATACTAATAAAAGTATATGAAGGATGCAGTTTTTACTTTTGCATAAGAAAACTCACATTTTTTCGTTCAAGTGATGGTTTCAAAGGTAGATTTCCTGCAACTTTATTGTGAACTGGTTTAATTATCAATCATGGTTTAATTATCAATCATGTATGAATATTACCTTAAAGATAATGACATCTTAATGTTGGGGAACAGCGGAAGCAAACAAAGATGAATTAGGCAAAGTACCTCAACCGCACAACCAAATTCAAACACAGATAAACTGATTTTACATAGAAAAACCCATGCAGATATTTTTTTTTTTAAAAAAACCTACAGTAGAAAGCGACGATAATAAACTATTAAAGCAAAAAATTATAAAAAATGAAGACTATTGATTTAAACAAGCCTTAAATCTTCCTCACAAGCCAAATTATGCTCTTAAAACTCCTAGGAACCAATTTAAAAAAACTAAAACAACTTCTATGGCATTGAGCACCTGTTGATAGCATCGAGTGATCTGTCGAGCATTGACGAACCTTATTGATTACAGAGACATCAACAACACTTAATACATCTAAAGCTGTAGGCATGCATTTTTTATTTATTTTCCACCTATTTCATTCTCTTTTATTCTTACATGGCCTTGTCTCTTTCACGCATTCCAATTTAGCGCCCGGCAGGGAAAATAATAATGGAATGGCTATTCTAGCGGGTGGCCATTGCTCTCTCTTAAGAGGTTTTCTAGAATACATAGCTGCTGCATTGCAATATAACACGTTGAGAGAATTGTATTTTCATGACATCTCATGGTATGAAATGTGCCCTTTTAATATTTTTGAAGAGGGTGATTGTTATGGAAAAAATAGGGTGACCTATGAAAGGAGGTCAAACTAACAGGCAACATAAACCAATGAGTCGAGCTACACGAAAAATAACTATAGTCAAAGAAGGGCCGACCATAAGATAGGTCGGCATAACCATAGGTCAATATAAGCATAGGTTAGCACGACCTTTGACGAACTTCTTAGAAGAGTATCCTAATGGGGTTGTCAGACCTAACAAAGTAAGCTAAAGACTACTGGAGTCAAGGACATCCTAAACGTGCTTAGTCAGTATTATTATCGGAACAATACTGACCTATTGATAGCTTGGTATTGCCTGTCTCCAAGGCGTTGTTTACATCTACCGTCCGACCCTATCTATGGGTCGGACGGGTCTATCGGCCTTCGACTAATGTCCGGTCATATCCAAAGGAAATGGCCCGAAGGTCTCTCCTGAGATCTCGGGAAGATCTCCAAGATATTAGAAGTTCTAAATAGAGAAGATTTTCAACGGTGTGATCTTTCCTCTAGTAGACAGGATCTCCGACGGTGTGATCTTCCCTTTAACAGAAAAGATCTTCCGACGGTGCGATCTTTCCTCTATTATAAATAGAGAGGCCCACAAAAGGTGATAAGTAAACACAAAAATACAGTTCAAAAACTTTCACACTAATAACTCTTTTCCTTTAAAGTCATTTTACAAAGACCTATATCCCTGACTTTGGCATCAGAGGGTCCCTTGGTCTTCATTTTTTGTTTTATATGCAGGCACCCAAGAGTCTAAGAAGTGTCTACTGAAAAAATGCATCAACAGTGATGATATAATAAAGGCTGAATAACTGTAGTATGGTAAGCCATCTCACTACGACATGTGGAAAGATTAGATCCACTAAGATTGTTGCACCAAGATGGATGTCTTAACTTTTAAAATTCCATCCATTATTTTTTCTATACCTTTTCCCATTGCATATTTAATTGTTAATTGTCCATTACTTTATGTGGTCACATATTAGATGGATCGTATTATCTATTATCAAAGAATTTTTAAGTCATAAACCCCTTATGCTAAGCCCCACATGTGGGTGGACCTGATTTGCACATTTCCCTCTCCCATGTCATGTAGATAGATGACTTTACCACGTTATGCTTCTTTTGGCTCCACATTATCATCTCTTTTCAAAGACCCAGGTTTAATGAATTTTCTTTATGTATCTGTTCTAACCCATTGCTTGGTGGTAGATAGAGCCTATTTCAACACTAAACTTAAGGTGCGTGAGAGAGTTTGTGTAAAATAAAGAAAAATCAATTAATAAATAAATAAAAGAAAGTTTATTACCGCTAGTGCTTATGAATAGAAGAGTTGAAGGATGCTTGATCTTGATCAAATGATCGACCTTCCATTCTGATACCATGTCAAATTAATGTACATAGAGGAACTTTAACAATCTCTTCCCAATTATCATAATTTCAAAGGTGAAAATTCTATTTTCAAATTGATTTTTAGAGCATGGACCATCCATATCAACGGCATAACAAAACTGTTGGACAGTTGGACTGGAGGGCACCATGCAATGCCTTGGGAGAGGTGTTGGTTACAACTCGTTTCCTTATTATTATTCTTTAAAATGGTTGGGAGTTGGTGGTTGCAACTTTAAATCATCTTTTTAATGTATATGGATGAACATGTTTAGGGTCACAAGATATTAATGGAAGATGACTGACCCTATCATGAAGTAGTGTGCCATCAATGTCTGAATTTATTTCTAAGATCTCATCGTTGATTTTTATTGTCCATAGCACAGAACCAGGCCCACCTCTGATTGTTGATTCCTCTACAAATCACAATGATTGTACATCTGATCAACCGTCAGGAAATGCGAGATCGGCATTTATTAAGTCAGATATAGTCTATCAATATTTATTAAATCAGAAATTCTCTAACCATTGTCATAGTCAGGGCCCACCGTTGATTGTCCATCTTTCTAAAAACATTGTTTGATCAGATGATGCCAATCATTAAAGAAATGGCTAGGAAAATAGCCGGTCCCCATTGATTATACTTATACTGTAAAGGGCCAATGACTCTATGAGGATTCACACCTAACACAGTTGAGCCACGACTGGACTCGGGACTAATGGCGTGGTCCAAGTCTCCGAATCTTTTAACTATGCTATCAATGATCTGGTCATGACTTATCTAACCATAATTGGTTGAAGGGTGATAAGTTGAACCCTTCAACCTAAGGGCTATTTGATTTTCCAAATTCAGGGTATTTTCCAAATTCAGTGTAAATACCCCGTAAATAATCAATTATTACAATTTTACCCATTTGAAAATAGATGAGCATAAAATTGTGGGCCCACTGTCACGTATATGACATATCCACGTCATCCATCCATTTTACCAGAATATTTTGAGGTATGAGCCGAAAAATGAGTCAAATCCAATATTCAAGTGGCCCACGCCAAAGTAAACAGTGGGCCAAGAAGTTTTTAACTGTGATTGTTCGATTCCATTTTTACTGTGGTGTGGTCCACCTGAACTTTGAATCTTCCTCATTTTCTGTTTCATAACCTATATTCAATTGACATGATGGATGGACAGTGTGGATAATCCACATATCATGCCGGGCCCCACATTTATTTGGTAGCATCCTCAGATTTCGTGTCCAATAAATAAGAGTCAAATTAATCATAGGAAGTTTTCACGTTGAGTAAATAAGAGTCAAATTAACCATAGTAGTAATTATCAAAGTAAATAATTATTACCCATTTATAATGCATTTATATTTACTTTAGAAAAACAAACATGCCATGCAGTCCATCATAATATTTGTGTAAAGATTCATCCCATCCATTAGTTTCACCGGACCATGCTACAATGAGTTTATAAAAAATAACCAAATCCAAGACCCAAGTGAGCCACACAACAAGAAACAGTCCGGACTAGACTACCAAAAATCTCCAATAACCATGGTGGTCGCCAAATGATGGTTGGATCGGCCACTTTCATGGTGGGTCCAGGCTACTCAGGTTGGACGAAATACACACACCCCTTGGACGTACGAGGCCGGGGGCCATTAATGAGGTGGGCCTCACGTCATATGAATTCTAGACCCAAAATCCAGGCCAATCTATTCACCACGTGGGCTAGAAGTATCCATCTTTTTAAACCGTCCATCTTTCCTCCTTTACTTGTGCCCCTCCTGACGAGCAGACTAGCCTACACAATCAACGGTGGCGGCCTTCCTGATGAACACATGATCCCACGCACGGCTGAAACTCTAAATAGTAAAAATCTCGCCACTGGCCAGTCATTCGCCGCGAATCTATCTAATAAATACAATTACTTTTGATACTCTCGCAGTGCATGCCGCTTGATACGCGGGCACTACGAACTTTTGCACGTGCCAGACAATAACTTCAATTTAACCAAATCGTGGAACCCCCTTTATGTAATTAGCAGTCCCAAAATCATGTATTTCTAACATATATATATAACCTCTGATTCGGGTCCATTTTCCTGTTGAAGTAGGACCATTGATTTTTTTAAATTTCAACCATCCGATAAATTTCTGCCAATCCGATGGTCAGATTGTCAAGCGTGCTTAAGTTTCGGTTCATGGTATATTAATTTGGACCTGCTTAATTGAATTTCCTGTATAACACACGTGCAATTCATTAGTGCCCGCGTATCATTCATAGCTGTTCTCCAGAGTATCAAAGCTTTTCTCAATCTTGTTGGCAGCTAACAGTTTTCAGCGCCTACGATAACCCCTGTATGGGTTTTTTTGGTAATTTTCCTTAAAAGCAAGGGTATATAACCTATCCCTAACAACGCTCCTCGACAGCTATATAAACAGATGTTCTGTATTTCATCGGTCTTTTCACCCATCGGTCTTCTCTCCCCCTTTCATCATCTAGGAGAGGAGAGATCAAGAAACTGACGGAAATCCCTTCTCCTCTCTATCTGCAGAGGGGATTTTCGCGATTCCTATCCAGGTATGTTTTTCTCAGATCTCAGATCTGTTTCTTTCTTGCAAAATCGGCGTTTCTTTAGGTCCATTTGGCTCATTTTCGAAATCTTGTGTTTTCTGAAGGTTTTGGATCTCTTCCTGGTTTCGATCCACCGTCTATGTTAGCTTTTGTCATCGATCTGCTCAGTTTCGGTTCTTTTGTTGAAACTGCCAGAAGTAGAATCGATTTGATTGGATCGTTTTGATATCTTTCTTCAGCTTGTGTCGATCAGTGGAATTTTAGCAGTGAGTGATCGGATTTTACTGAGATTTTGAGTGTTTTTTTTTTTTCTTTTTGAAGTTTTATTTGTTTCCTGAGGTGGTTGACCTTGGATCTGATTCCATGGTTTGCTGCTGTTTCAGTTCTTGCTTCTTCTTTTTTTAATGATTTAAAAAAAAAAAAAAAAAAAAAATTCTTGTTTTTTATGAGGTCGGAATTGCTGCATGTTCGGTTTTTGCTTGTTACTGGCAGGGTTTGATTGTAAAAATATGTGATCTTTTATTTATTTATTTATTTATTTTTACCTTCTTTCAGTATTGTATTGCTATATGTATATTGCTCTGTTCGATTGTAAAAATGCCGATTTTCTTACCTTTCCTTTTGGCTTGCTAGACATTGAAGAGTGTTGTAAAGTATGCTCTTCTGATCATTAGTTTCAGAATAATTATATTGCTAGCAGATTGTTGAAAAATGTGATTTTCTTTAATTGGATCAATATTTACCCATTGCATATAAACTAGGTCTAGATTGAAGCATTTCAACTGTATTATGATTTCGTCTTCATATAACATCATTGGTCTGCTTGAAATTGAGGCTCCAAGTCCCTTTTTGTTGTTTATACCAAGTTTCAATTTGTTTCTGGTTATTTTTGTGCAAGAAATAGGAAAAAAAACAGCTGAGACACTCAGATTAGAAATTTTCGTTGAGAATTTGGACTATCTTTTATTTGATTTTCTTGATGCAGATTTCGGCTGTTGTCATGGCGTCAGCAACTGCTGCGACAGGATGGCTGAGAGGGAAGGTGAAAGCTGTTCCGTCGGGTGATTGCTTGGTTATAATGGGGAGCACAAAGGCTGAGATCCCACCAGAGAAGACGATCACATTGTCTTCACTAATTGCTCCTAGATTGGTATGTACTGGCTTGAATCATCCATCATACACATTGTCTTGTTTAACATTAAATTATGTACCTAGATCCCATTTTATTTGCCAGTTGAATCCATACCATAATGTTTTTTTCTCGGTGATTCTAAATATATGTGTAATTGCATTTGAAACTAGCCTTGTTTTTGGTATGGTTTTGTTGGATTTTGGAGGATTTCTTGGTATTTTACAACATGACTTATAAGATTGTCGGTTGAACTTTCTCAAGGATTGATTGATCTTTTTCAAAATTTTCTTTTCCTATAAGCTGTTGCTAGGTAGATTTCGATGTCAGGACAGTTGATTTACCTTTCAGTAGTTTTCATCCTGCAAAAAGTTTGTTTGTCATGTCTGATCAAAATATGGTCCTTGTTCTTGAGTTTGTACTAGCGCATAACTGAATTAGTCAAGTCTAAAATCATATATGCCAAGCCCATTGTACGGTTTATGGCGTTCAATGCTTCAACCCTAAGCTATTTCTTGGGCGATTTTTTGGCATCAGAAGGTAGATATGGTTCTTTGGATGCTAGCTTCTGCCACTAGGAAATTTTGTAATTTAACTAGTTTTGTAGAATTTGGTTAGTTATCCAAACACTGAACATAACTATACTCACTACTTTATGGTATGCCATTTGGATGCTGAAATTAACTCCTTTCTTCACATGTCCTAGGCTCGTAGAGGCGGTGTTGATGAACCTTTTGCCTGGGATAGTAGAGAATATCTAAGGAAGTTGTGCATCGGAAAGGTGCATTCTATTTGAACTTCTTGGTCTTTATTTAATTTTTACACATACGCCAATTTTTTCTTCAATGACTTTTATCCACTTCTAACGTTATAGTCTTGATTATTGTAGGAAGTGACTTTTAAAGTAGATTACACTGTACCATCCATAGCACGTGAGTTTGGCTCTGTTTTTCTTGGTGATAAAAATGTGGCGATGCTAGTTGTTTCTGAAGGCTGGGCAAAGGTAATTCTTATACTTGTGGACATTATGAACTTGCAGTTTCACATCCACTCCTTCCCATGAATACTGAATCAGACATGCCGTTTCTTGGTTGCATGGATATGACTCATACAGGTTAGGGAGCAAGGTCAGCAGAAAGGAGAAGCAAGCCCCTTCTTATCTGAATTGCAGCGTCTTGAAGAGCAGGCCAAGCTCCAAGGTTTAGGCCGTTGGAGCAAGGTTAGTATAGTAGGATTTCTTTGTTTGTGCTTTTATGTAATTGCTGCAAATTGGAAAAGGATTGCTAGCCCCCTCATCTTATCCTAAGAGGCTGATGCTAATTCCCTTTTGAATGGAGAAAGAGGAGTATGACATCTATGGAGCCATCCCTTTTTGACCTTCTAGGAGTATGACTTCTTTTGTCAAAAAGAGCAATTTCTATCCAAGTTAGAGACCACCAACTTGGTACATGATTGCTTTGTCCTTGATTGCTTTTCTTTCTTTTTCTCCACATTGAATATTCTATATAATAATCAAAACCCGGATTGATGAGAGTTTTGTCACAATGGTGGTCTATGAACTCACCTGTCACCCCTTGGAGGTTATATTCAGCAAAAATTAATTGGTTAGATTAAAGGGTGATTACATTTTTGGGATCACATATGAAAAGTTGTCGTATGTATTTGACAACATTGTTGTCCTTGCTTCGAGGCTAAGCATTTTGTTTATCCATGTTGGCGGAGAGGCAGGCTTTACCACGGATAGTCTTGCTATAGAAGGATCTTTCCTTCTCCCTCTTCTAGGGAACTCGTTTCCCCTATCTCAATTGTTTTAAATTACAAGAAATGCTAAATGTTATATTGGTTGGTTTACTCTCTAATGCAGGCACCTGGTGCATCAGAGGCATCCATTAGGAACTTGCCTCCTTCTGCTATTGGAGACGCCAGTAATTTTGATGCAATGGGCCTCTTGGCTGCCAACAAGGGCAGACCTTTGGAAGGGATTGCCGAACAGGTTCGTGATGGAAGTACAGTTCGAGTCTACTTGCTCCCGGAGTTTCAGTTTGTTCAAGTTTTTGTTGCAGGCATACAGGTAAAATGTTATCATTGTCACCCAATTTCTCTTAGAATAGTGGGTTTCTCTTGGGATTCATCAGTATCAGTATGATTACTTTAGATTGATAAAAGATTTGTGTTTTTAAAACTAGTCTCCATCAATGGGGAGACGGGCTATGGTAGAAACGATTGTAGAGACAGAAGTAACATCCGAAGACACAAATGGAGAAGTTTCTACTGAAACTCGAGCCCCACTAACATCCGCACAAAGACTTGCAGCTTCCGCTACTACTGAAGTTTCACCTGATCCATTTGGAAGGGAAGCTAAGCACTTCACTGAGATCCGTATTCTAAATAGAGATGTGAGTTTCAGTTTTTATTTTCGTGGGTTATGCCTTCTTGTCTATTAGTATTTTGTTCTTTTACTCAGCTCTTAGGTGTACCTGGCAGGTCCGAATTCTACTGGAGGGCGTAGACAAATTCAGCAATTTGATAGGTTCTGTCTATTATGCGGATGGTGATTCACTAAAGGACTTGGCATTGGAGCTCGTAGAGAATGTATGTTTGTTAATTTATTTCATTTTTTCATGCTGGCAACAATGTGCACAAAGCACACCTGTGCTATTCCTAAACTAATTTGGAATGGATAGCATTCATCATTAATGGCTAGGTGGTTTTTCTTCTCCATGACAACATTGATTGCTTGGCTTTACTACAGAGGGAAAGAGATGCAATCTTTTCTCATGGGGAGTGCGGTTCATCTTGTTCTTCATGATGCCCCGTGTGGCCATGTCAGTCTGATTGGTTACCACAGAGTTATATCTTTGCGATGCAATTTGTATCTTAGGGTTGCATTTGTTAACCGGTTCTTTTGCGGATCATCAAAGAAAACAATGAAAGTGTATCAAAGAAAACAATGAAGTGTATGAAGACTGCCTAAGGTCTTTGGTACTGTACAGATGTAAGAAAACAATGAAGTGTATGAAGACTTCCTAAGGTGTTTGGTATTGTACAGACATATAGTATAGTTGATGAAAGCCATGGATCGGATTCCACTCAGCCTTTTGTATTGAGGTTTTTTAATGGAAGATTACTGTGCCGTATTTTAAATCTGCTCGTGTGAATTTGTAACTATGTTGATTCTCACTGATACAAATCTGGAAGATGGTCCTTTAAATGGATGTTTCCATGAGTATTACGATTCCAACTATCGAGTCCTTCCCGTTTTAAAGCACTTAAGAACTATTACTTTCAAAAAGCTGCAAAACATGACTTCTGTGATCATTATTTTCAATTCCTTTTTTTATTTCCTTTGAGACCTTCAATCATCTATTGCTTGCCTATTTATTTAGCTGCATGGTCTCTCATCTTGTTGCTGCTATTTGAAGACATTGCTTTAACATCAGTCACTCATTTCTGTAGCAGCAGTAAATTTTCCTAATAACTCAAAGTTATAATTTGTGAGTTTTTTGTCTAAGTCTTTCTAGATCCCTTCCATTTTCTTGTCTCTGATTTGTTATTTCCAATCATCAGTAAATTTTCCTTATAACTCAAAGTTATAATTTGGGAGTTTTTTGTCTAAGTCTTTCTAGATCCCTTCCATTTTCATGTCTCTGATTTGTTATTTCCAATCATTATATGTTTATCTCGTGGGTGGCTGAGTAATTTCTAGCCAATCATATTAAATTGGATACCCATGTAGGGTCTGGCTAAATTCGTGGAATGGAGTGCCAATATGATGGAGGATGATGCCAAACGTAAGTTGAAGGCTGCTGAGCTCCAAGCAAAGAAGGATCGTTTAAGGATGTGGACAAACTATGTTCCTCCAGCTACAAACTCAAAGGCGATTCACGATCAGAATTTCACAGGAAAGGTGAGTGACTTTCCCTTTTGTTTACAAGAAGTTTCCTCTTTCCATTAATCCTTGTATAATTTTCCATTCCTCTACATGCTTCTACTTTCTTTAGGTGGTGGAGATTGTGAGTGGGGATTGTATCATAGTTGCCGATGACTCCATTCCTTATGGAAGCCCATCAGCTGAACGGCGCGTGAATCTTTCGAGTATCAGGTCACCCAAAATGGGCAATCCACGTAGGGATGAAAAACCAGCACCCTATGCCCGTGAAGCTCGAGAATTCTTGCGCCAACGCCTTATCGGCCGCCAGGTATGTATTCAAGTGCCTATTTACATCTCTGATGGGATCTGTCAAGATTGAGCTGACAACTACAGGACTTCATTTAAATTTGTTTCCAGAAAGTTGAAATAAAGGTTGGCCTTCTTTCAGGTAAATGTTTCAATGGAATATTCTAGAAAGGTCGGCATGGCTGATGGGCTCAATCCAGTGCCTGCAGCTAGCTCTTCAGATTCCAGAATCATGGATTTTGGATCAGTCTTCCTGGCATCTCCATCAAAGGTCGATGGTGATGACACAGCACCTACTCTAACTACTGCAGTCAGCCAACCAGCAGGAATAAATGTTGCTGAGTTGGTTGTTGCGCGTGGCTTTGGCACGGTTATCAGGCACCGAGATTTTGAGGAAAGGTCAAATTATTATGACGCGTTGCTTGCTGCTGAATCTCGTGCAATCAATGGAAAGAAAGGGATCCATTCTGCAAAGGATCCCCCAGTCATGCACGTAACAGACCTGCTGACGGTCAGAAAGCTTAACCTTCTTGTTTCCTTGTACTTTCTATCATGTTTGGTTCTATAAAATGATCTCTTCTGGAATGAAATTGTTCCTTCAGAACTTGCTAAAAATATATATTTTCAGGCATCAGCAAAAAAAGCTAAAGATTTCTTGCCCTTCTTGCAACGGAGTAGAAGGCTACCCGCTGTTGTGGATTATGTCCTTAGTGGTCATCGGTTTAAACTGCTGATCCCCAAGGAAACTTGCAGCATTGCATTCTCCTTCTCTGGTGTTAGATGCCCCGGCCGCGATGAGCCTTTCTCAGATGAAGCAATTGCCTTCATGAGAAGAAAGATCTTGCAGAGGGATGTAGAGGTACCGTGTTCTGCCTCGGTTTATTCCATTTTACTTCATGTTCAGTGCTGTTAAATTTCTGTAATTTCGTGCAGATTGAAGTCGAAACAGTTGATAGAACTGGAACCTTCTTGGGTTCTTTATGGGAATCAAAGACCAACATGGCTGTGGTTCTTCTAGAGTCTGGGCTGGCAAGGCTTCAAACTGCTTTTGGTGCTGACAGGATTCCTGATGCTCACCTACTTGCAAAGGCTGAGCAGTCTGCAAAAAACCAGAGATTGAAGGTTAGTGCTTAAGGTGCTTCGTTATTTAGAAAGTCAATGCCGAGCTTGCTCACTTTGTGTCTGCTGACACATATTTATTGCAGATTTGGGAAAATCATGTTGAAGGACAGGAACCTACTAATGGGTCATCAGTGGCTGAGACCAAACAGAAGGAAGTGCTTAAGGTGCTGTGTGATTTTCGCTTGAGTGATGCCTTGTTTTATTTCTCTAGGTGGATAATTCACTTTCCTTCCTGATCTTTACTTTCAGGTGGTGGTTACTGAGATACTGGGCGGTGGCAAGTTCTATGTCCAAACAGTTGGAGATCAGAAAGTGGCTGCTATTCAGCAGCAACTAGCTTCATTGACCCTCCAAGATCCTCCTGTCATTGGCGCTTTTAATCCTAAGAAGGGAGATATTGTCCTTGCTCAGTTCAGTGCAGATAATTCTTGGAACAGGGCCATGGTGAGACTCTCATTAACTACAAAAAAGTGGCTCCTTTTATATTCTGGAAAAGTTGGTGGCAATCACTAGTTGTCAGTAAGCAGTATTTATAATTTTATTGGCTTTGATACACCATCTGGGATAGCTGTGCTTGGGCTAAGCAATCACTAGTTGTCCCTAGCATTTGTTTCTTCTATCAAGATAACGATGATTTTGGCCCCTTGATGTATCTTTTCTTGTTTTTTTTTTTCCCCCCCTTTTATAACAATTTTTCATGTGTTAAAAAAAAAAAGGGAATATAATGAAGAATATTGCTTCAAATAGTCCGCAAACATTAGTAATTAAATTTAGAATGTTGTAAACACTAACATATATTTGTTTTATAAAAGTAAACTACCAGCATTCAACCGAATATGAATGGCATGCTGTGGACGGGATACCTGTATGCCATGTCTTGCAAATTAGGAAATGTGAATTTGCATCCTAACTTGTATCTGGAGTTTGTATCCATCCTGCCTTGGAGCATTGTTGTTCTTGCTTGCTTTGGAGATTTTAGATATCGCCTTCATGAAATTTCTTTTAGCTATTTTCCCTGTAATTTAAAATTATTTTTGGGAATTGCAGTTGATTTTATTTTAGTTCATTAGAGTTTCTGGAATAAACTTGAAATTAATGGTTATCTATGATGTGGCTGATATGTGCACTGAATCTGTGAACAATGATGTTTTCATTGATATAACCCTATGTGTTACAGCTGGTAATTTGCTGAAAATGTTATTATCCTTTTATTTTCTTCTTCTTCTTCTTTTTTTTCCATGCCACATGATCCTCAATTGCATTTTACATCATTATGATTGATGTTTTCAATCACATGTGAAGATTGTCAATGCACCGCGAGCAGCTGTTGAATCACCAAAGGACAAGTTCGAAGTGTTCTACATTGATTACGGGAACCAGGAAATGGTTCCTTACACGCGCTTGCGGCCCCTTGATCCCTCTGTCTCTTCTTCACCAGGCCTTGCCCAGCTATGCAGTCTTGCCTACATTAAAGTCCCCAGTCTAGATGAGGATTTTGGTCAGGAAGCTGCAGAGTATCTAAGCGAATGTACCCTAAACAGCTCGAGAGAGCTCAGGGCCATGGTTGAGGAGCGAGACACTTCGGGTGGAAAGGTGAAAGGCCAGGGAACTGGAACAGTTCTTATAGTAACTCTGGTCGATGTGGAAGCTGGTTCCAGTATCAACGCTGCCATGCTGAAGGTCAGAGCACCACCTCTGTTTAATTTTCTTTGATCCTCTTTTCCATGAAATTAGCCAGTGTCCTCTTCCTTGGTATTTATGTTGAGAATTGAGATATGCGCTCCAAGTTGGAGTTTTGGACTTTCTAGCATGCAACTGCAATTTGAGGGCCACACTTCTCTTTATGAAATGCCATTGATTTTCGTCTCCTCTCAATTAGATTCCATGTTTCCAATTCGATTCACTTGTGCATCTTGACACTGCTGAGGCTGACATTTTGTTTGTCATTTGATAACCGTGGGTAAACTTGGTAGAGTTCTGCTTTGCTTTGTATTGCAGTTTTTTACTCAAAACCTCTTCTAATGTCATTTATAGGAAGGACTTGCAACACTGGAAAGAAAGAAGAGATGGGACACCAGGGAAAGGCAGTCGGCTCTTGATAACCTGGAAGAACACCAGGCGAAAGCAAAGAGCGAGCGCCTCAAAATGTGGCAGTATGGTGACATCCAGTCTGATGAGGAAGACTCGGCCCCACCCATGAGGAAAGCCGGAGGACGCCGGTAGGGCAACACGAGTCCAGAAAATGATCGGGCACGTGGGGGTGAGTTTAAATTTATAGTTTGTTTTAACATATATTTAGCAGAGAAACTGAGGCTGTCAAAAACAATCCCGGGAGAGTTATTTTTAATTATTTCTTCATTTTTTTTTTGTTTTTTTTTTTTTTTTTTTTTTTTTTTCCATTTTACCCTTTTTCAACTTGAAGGAACATTTGTTAGTCTCATCTCTAAATAAGGCAAATCCCACCCGTCTCCTCTGTGGTTCCGGCCCAAATGGCTGCAGAGGCTAAAAGCCCTTTTAAGTTTTGTAGCATTAGCATTGCCTTGAGTTTGAAGATGTTCTTTCTTCTTGTACGTCACGAATCCTACTGAGGATATTTTGTAAAGATGTTTTATTATCCCACAACACATGGGCTAGCATGGAACACACCTGAGATCCAGTTCGTTCCTCAATCCACTGTGGATGTGCTCTGGTCATCTTCACCAGTCCACACTCGGGGACAAATGCCCCCCACTTCACATTTGAACTACCTTATTTTTGCTCAAGGCATACTTATAGGTTTCGTCTTGACTGATGGCCCACCCAGATTTCACCTTCTCATTATATAATAATTAACCAACCTTTTCCTCTTTTTTTTTAAAATGCTTATTGCATCCTTTTGATCTTCTTCTTATCCAGACAAACTGATCTTTTTATATTGCAATTGAGCTATAGTCGTTGGGGAATAAATAATACAGTAGGTGTCTATGGTATGCAGAGTTTTTTCAGTTCTGACAAGCTATGGCCATTATTCTGATAACCTAGACCATTGGTCTGTTGTCGCTCAACATGCATTGTCTAAGCTTTCGATTCGGGGAAGAGAAATACACCACCCAACTTACCAGCAGACCAATGTTTCTGGATTATCAAACCGTGGGTTCCACTTGTAAGAACGTGTTGGATGTCGTACAATACCTAATCTGGTTCTCTTCTTGTTTCTGGATTACCAAACCGTGGGTCCCACTTTGGGATCAGCTTGATGAGTGGCTGGGATCTTTCTCATGTCTGCCAAAAACAGAGGTCACATGCGGTGGATACCGCGTGCTTGATGAATGGCTGGGATCTTTCTCCTGTCAGTTTTAAAAAACAAGGGTTACCGTGTGATGTACAATTTTTGAAAGATCGAACGGATCCATGTTTGCCACGCAATAAACTGTTTTTGAAATATCGATTGGTTCTACCCTGTTGCCTCTGCCCCAACCAATCTAGACATCGAGTCAGCCCCACCATAATGATGAGATGTAAGCATGCCACTCTAATCATCAGGTGGACCACACCATAGAAAACAGTGGGTATCCAACCAGAAATCTCCAGAATACGTAGTGGTGGCCCTTTTGATGGAAGGAAATCGTGGTGAGGTGACCCTGTTTGATGGGTTGGATCAAAACGGGCACGGTGATGATCTATGCCATCTAGTACGTAGCAAGGTTTCGAGGGTATTCCTCGTTGCCGCTGTTTCCTCTCTTGCGGCCCACGATTTCTCGTTCTGCATGAATTTTGGCATGGACTACCATGATCTGATGGACGAAATGGATGGAAGAAAGACATGCTGGTTGCCCCATGTGTGTACGCGGGAATTCATGATATCTGCTCTGTCCATCAAGTACCACGCCTTTTATTTTTTGCTGGGAATTCACGAGATCTGCTCCGTCCATCAAAGACGACGCCACCCTTTATTGGCCCTGATCCCAAAGGTTGTTTCAACACTCAGGTGAGCCTATTCACCGGGAATTATACGAAAAACCTATAAATTCAAGTGCTTATGGCCCGCCTGAGTTTTGGAATAGAATGATTTGGAATGATTTTTCTTAAATCCTTTCGCGGTGATGAGGCAAGCTAAATGAACGTAACGTAATAAATATGAACGCCGGGGTTTAGGGTTAATTCTTTTTACCATTTTTAGAGAAATCGGATTGGGTACTGAGTTACTCAGTACGCTTTTATTGTACTGAGTAAACTCAGTTGGGCCAACTGTGAGTTTATGTGGTTTATCCACACTGTCCATCCATTTTTACTGCTAATTTTAAGAGTTGATCCCAAAATTGAAGTAAATCCAAAGCTCAAGTGGACCATTACACAGGAAACAGTGTGGAATAATGATTTCCACCGTTGAAACCTTCCTAGGGTCTAAAGTAATTTTTATTTGTTATCCAACCTGTTTATAAGATCACAAAGACACGGATGAAGAGAAAACACAAACATCAGCTTGATCCAAAACTTCTTTGACCTCCAAAAAATTTTCAATGGTAGAGGTTCAATCAAACTGTTTCCCGTGGTGTGGTCCACTTGATATTTTAATTTGTTTCATTTTTGGGATCAAGCTCTAAAATTATCTGTTAACAACTTAACATGGATTAGCGGAGTGGATAAAATAAATAAATAAACGCTAAGGGTATTGAGTTACTCAGTACGTAATCCGCTACCATTTTTCGAGTTCATGTCGAGATATTATAGCAACAAAAGCTTGATATTTTAAAATCTTCAGAGATTTTGAAATATCCTGACAATATACCGATAATAATGTCTATTTAAATTATTATTATTTATAATAATAATAAAATAAAAATAAAAATAAAAAAATCTCAGCGATATTTGGTGCTGCTGTTGTCCCGGTTCGGAACAGGATATAAGCCAAAAAAATTAGGTAGACCACACCAAAGAAAGCAGTGGTGATAATGACTCCCACAGTTGAAACCTTCCTAGTGTCCACTGTAACGTTTATTTTTCATCCAATCTGTTGATAAGGTCACAGATACTTGGATGAAGGCAAAACATAAATATCGGATTTTGTGGGGGCTCCTAAGAAGTTTTTAATATTGGAAGTTTAATCTCTACTATGTATCTCATGGAAAACCGGATGGACGGTGTTGATAAACCCATTAATCACGGTGGGACCCTCAGAACCCCGTCTTGTTCCGATCTCGTAACAAGCAAGGGTAGTGCCTAATCTGCATCCTTGTCACACGGGTTATAAATGCATCGTTGAGATCGCTGTTACGTACCGTGTGGTTAATTTCTATCCGTTAAATTAAATAGTCCACACGATAATATTTTATGAGAAATAATCTAGTAGGTTGAGTGCATGGGAACCTTACCATGCACACAGTTGTATTTGGACTTGTCATCTTTCGTATCGCCTATCTGTTCTGTCCATTAGATCTAATCTAACCTTCTATCATTTGTTTGCAGAAACTACAATAATCAATTAATAATCAAATGGTCCAAATTATCCATGGCTCCACCTATCTTTAATAAACAATTGTCCATCCATTTCTTAAATCTGACAGTTTGGATCATCCAATCATTATGATTTTTTTCAAAGATACATAGGAAGGTTGGCTGGACCTAATGGACGGTCTAGATAGTTGATGTAGGTGCCAACGACTCCATGTGTAACTTTGTGCAGGGTAAGGTTCCCATGCACTCACCCTACTAGATCATTACTTGGGGAGTTAGCGAGGAATTTCCAACTGTACGACCCATATATGGCCCATCAACCTTTTGAAGCCCCTACTCCCCCTGACATCAGCCAATGGCTAGTGGTCGGTGCTATGTGGGCCACACCATAATGTATGTGTTTCATCCATACTATCCATCTATTTTTACAGATCATTTTATGGTATAATTCCAAAAATGAGATATATCAAAATCTCAAATGGACCACATTACAGGAAACAGTGTTGAATGAGGGTCAACCATTAAAAACATTTTGGGGGCCATAAAAGTTTTGGATCAAGCTGATATTTATTTTTTCTCTTCATCTGGGCCTGTATGACCTAATCAACAGATTGGATGTCAAATAAACAGTATAGAAGGCCATAGGAGGATTTTAATGGTTGATATCCAATCAATATTGTTTTCATGTGGTGTGATCCACATGAGATTTATATACCTCTCATTTTTGGAGTCAAGCAATAAAATGATCTTTAAAAATGAATTAACGGAATGGATGAAACACATACATCATGGTGAGGCCCACAGAGTACCGAACACCGGACACCAGTAGCTGGTGTCAGGGGGAGTAGCCAATCCGTTTCCCTTTTTACCTCCCAAGAATAAGCCCCAGCTGTACGGCCCCATTTCTCAGGTCGAAAATGCCCCTGCTTTCTTTGCGGAAGCAGATCGCCTGGTGCTCGAAGACGATCGCTGACGCTCCTGGAACTCCCAGTTGTACGAACGGTTCAAAAGATATCAAAGTTACATGGCCCCACAGTTATGTATTTATTATATCCACAACGTTCATCCATATTTCGAGATCATTTCGGAGCATTATAAAAGAAAAAATCATACCCAAAGATCAACTGGACCACACCGCAAGGAGCAGCAGGAAAATTGATTTTCACCGTTAAAAATTTTGTAGGGCCCACCATAACATTTATTTTCCATCCAATCTATTCGTAAGGTCACAAAGACCTGGATGAAGAGGAAAAAGCAAATTTCATAATAATCCATATAGATCTCTGTGTGAAATCCACTCCGTCCATCTGTTTTGAGTGGACATTGGACACAATAGGCAGGATGTCAAAAACCAGGAAGATATAAAAAAAAATTATTTGGGCCATACCACACGAAAGAGTGGGGATTGAATGCTTGACGGTGACGGAAGTTTTTTATAGGATGATATTTGTTCATACTGTTTATCTGAGTGGTAATAATTATGTGAACGGTTTGGATGGAATATAGACATCTTGGTCAGATCCAGGAATGTTTCAACAGTGGACGTTGCTGTTCCACCGTTTTGTTGGTGCCTTCTACCTGAGTTTTGGATCTGCCTTATTTGTAGAATCATGTCCAATTTTTATCTTTCGAAATAGATGTACGAAGTGGATTTGCCATGTCTATCTCTGTGGACCCCACGCAGCCTATCACAGGCAATCCGCTCCCCGTCAGCCGGCACTTCCATGCACGTGCGGAAGAATGGGGCAGTTTGGGAATAAACAAAGTATAAAAAAAAAAAGAGTTGCAGATTGAAAATGGCACACGTGAGAGAATTTGTTCAAAGGGAGCTTATGTGAAAACATCCGTACCAAAAGGTGGGCGCGGATTGGGTTCTACCCCGCCGGGACGTAGCCAACGACGGACGGTCATGTCAGGGGATCCGTGGGACCCACCATGATCTTTACGTTTTATCCACGCTGTCCATCTATTTTAACAGATCATTTTAGGGCATGAGGCAAAAAATGAGGCAGATCAAAATCTTAAATGAATCACACCACATGAAGCAGTGGGAATTTATATCCTACCGTTGAAAACTTCTTGGGGGCCACAGAAGTTTTGAATCAAGTTGATATTTATGCTTTCCCTTCATACAGTTCTATGTGACCTTATGAACAGGTTGGATGACAAATAAAGATCATGGTGGGTCCTAGGATGTTTTCAACGGTAAAAGTTCAATCGCCACAAGTTCATGTTGTGCAGTCCACTTGAGCCGTCGATCAGCCTCTTTTTGGCTCTTAACTTAAAATTATATGTTAAAACAAATGTACGGCCTGGTTAAAACATATAGATCACGGTGGCCCCACAGAGCCCCTTGTATGACCGTCCGTCCCTTGCTACGTACTGGTGAGTGGTGGGGATGGTGCCGAATCCACAGACCAATGGCCAGAAATGGGTCCATTTGCCTGCTGTTGTGTTGTGTGTGAAAAACTACGGTATGACAGACTATGATTGTCCATATTCGTGCTCCACTAAATACTTTAAGTGGAATAGAGGTAACTCGAATTAAACCGTTCAAAATCATGGGCCCCACTTCAAATGGTTCTTACACAAGAAATTGAACTGAACTGATTTTCTAACCTTCCAGTTGGTGGACATATAATGGACGGCTAAAGTCCAAGAGAAATGTTCACATTCGTCACCGACAATTGAATTGCATACGACCTAGCCTACTTCTGACGTACATACAACATCCGAGCTTCGTATAAGGTTGGCCTAGCTTGAAGATCATTGTCTGCAAACATCTGATCCATCCATCAGCGGGCCACACTTTAACAACTAGAGGTGTACACGAACCGAGCTAGCTCGGTTAGCATACTGGACTCTACTCGAAAAAGCACTATTCAATGGGGGTGCACACGGGTCGGTTTGGTCCGGTTCTGAGGTGAAACCGGAACCGAACCGTTCCCAACGGTTCTATGATATTTGGAACCGAACTGGACCGTTGTCACCTTAGAACCGAACCGTTAAAACCGGTTCGGTTCCAGATCGGTTTCACGATTCTGGGCTTTTTATAATCCAGCCCAATTGCAAGCCCATGTCCATCCATGTTGTGGTCCATTTGATGAATGGTTTAGATATTGTATAAGGTGTACAAAAATACATTTAGGAAAATAATTAAATTGTGCATTATAAACCATAAATCATGAGTCAAATATGAAAACAACAAAGGGTTCTCAATTCGGTTCCAAGTTCGGTTCCAGGTTCGGTTCCACGGTAAGTTCTACGGATCGTTTCACGGTTCGGTTCGGTTCTACATATCCCCAAACCGAGAACCGAACCGATGTAACTGGTTCTTTGATTTTTGGAACCGGAATCGGAACCGGTGCACTCTAGAACCGGAACCGGTGCATTGTAGAACCAGACCAAACCGGATCGTTTGGTCGGTTCCGATCTGGTTCCACGGTTCTACCGGTTAAATATGCACCCCTACTATTCAACTCGGTTGGAAGCTGAGTTCGAGCCGAGTCAAGCTGATTTTTTTAGCTCGAAAATCAATTCGAGCCGAGTTCAAGCTGCCCTAGCTCGGCTCGGCTCAACTCGACTCGAATCGAATCCAAGCTCAACTCAGTGTTACACTCTATAAACTTTTTAAACATCCTAAGTTTACCTCCTTCTCTACGCAAACGAACCCATGCCCCTACCCTTACCCTTCTCAACCCATGCCGACCGCGGACTGCTCGATCTCTCCTTCTCTCCCTCTTCTAGTCTTCGGTAGGGGTGCACACGAACCGAGCTAGTTCAGTTAGCTCGACTCAACTCAACTAGAAAAAGCTCAATTCAACTTGATTGGAAAGTTGATTTTTTGAGCTTTAAAATGAGTTCAAGCCGAGTTCGAGCAGGCCCAATTCGACTTGACTTGGATCAAATCCAGCTCGAATCAAATTCGGATCGAACCAATTTGGTGACTTGGTTACTTTGCCATTGATGTTGCTCACCAACTGTTTGATAAAATGACTCAACCAAATATGGTTGGTGGCAAGGAAGGTTTGGCTAGTGGCAAGGAAGGTTTGGCCGTTGGCAAGCAATGTATGTACATTAAGCAAATACCTTTTTTCTCTCTATTTTTTTAAAGTTTTTATGTTACTTAGAAGGTGTTTGATAAAACACCTGTAAAACCATTGCCTCTGTTTTACAAACAGTGAGATTGTGAAGTTGCAATTCAGGTGTTTGTGGAAATGCCTTAATGACGAACTCGGCTCGATCTTGACTCGAACTCGGCCCGAGCTGTTGACCGAACCAAGCCGAGCTGGCCAGTCAGGCTCGAGGACCGAGCCGAGTTCGAGCTGAGGACAGCCAGTGTTCGAGCCGAGTCGAGCTGAGGCCAGCTCGACTCGGTTCAACTTGATGTACACCCTTAGTCTTCAGTCTCTCTCTCTCTCTCTCTCTCTCTCTCTCTCTCTCTCTCTCTCTCTCTCTCTCTCTCTCTCTCTCTGGCACCGCTCACCCGAGCTCTCCGCCTCTCCCTTTCTCCATCTCCCTCTCTTAGCCTCTCAGCCACCTACGAGGCTGCGCCGCTCGTCCGAGGCCCCGGCCCTCGAGCTCTCCCTCTCCCTTCGAGGTTGTGCCGCTCGCCCGAGGCCCCTACTCGACTGTCCTGCGGCCTGTACTTGGCTCGAAAACTCGAACCTGGCTTGAACTCGTCTTGAACTGGTTCAATTGCTCACCGAGCTGAGTCGAGCTGGAGATGTTGACTCGGTCATCGAGCCGAGTTGAGTTCGAGCTGGGTGTGCCTGCTGACCGAGCTGAGACGATTCCAGCTCGACTCTGTTCGACTGGATGTACACCCCTAGTAACAATCTAGAACACAATGGACATCCAATGGTCCAAAATCATCCAACAAATATTCACTAATCAAGGGTTGGGATCGTTCAATGATCAATCTGATCTCGAGGCTATGACCTCTGAGTTGGTTTTGCCGTTGACTTGTTTCATCTAACAGATATTCACTGATCAAGGGTTGGGATCTTTCAATCAATCTGATCTCGAGGCTATGACCTCTAACATGGTTTGGTAGTTGATTTGAATACGTATACGCCACGTGTCCTGTTGTAAATTGAATCTGCTTACTTTTTGGCCCATGCCCTAAAATTAGCTGTAAAAACTCATGGACGGCTGATAAATCAAGGTGGGCCCCACGGTTACGGCCTGACCGAACTCGGCGTTGCCGTTACCCCAACGTCACCGAATTCGCACCCGTTGTAAATGCATGTGCATGGACCATTGCACTCGACCCAATAGCTCACGTGGTCTATTAAGGTGGGCCCATTTTCCGTAATCAATGATCTTGATCAGATAGTGATGGAATGTGTTCGCCACGTGCTTTGACTTTTAGGCACTGGTGTGACACGTCTCACTTTATTAAGAGAGTAACTATAAGGTGATGAGACTTAATAGTTATATGTGGCCCACCATCGGGTAATCCAGAACGTTGTCCTGATGGGCCCACCTTACTTGGCGGACTTCCCAAAAAATCTCCTACATTGGAAGATGGTAGCCATCCAATATACCTATTTTCTGTTGATCGTAGACATATAACCATCTATTTATAGGCTTTTGATTCAAGGGTTGGGATCTTTCAATGTGGGAGATAATTGAAGCATCTCACATCCACAGTGGGGCCCATTAGATCAACGGTACGGATTACTGAATCATGGGCTGGAAATGGATCCAACGACGAGCCTAGGCAAACTCTAATAAGAATGCGTCGGTGCTTTTAAGTCAACAAAAACGTGGAGTCCTGATCGATGGGAAATTGAACATCGTGGGCCATTTCCCACCGTCCACGCCACGTGGCATTCTCCATAAATTGTAACTGGACCATCTGGTCATCAAGCATTTGAGTTCGATACACGTGGCACATTTATGTGACTCGGATTGCTCACTTATTGGGCTATATTGTGGATAAGATAGGCCATGCTTCCGAATCGAAAATCAGACCATCCTAGCCGTCAAATGCAGGACTTTTGCGTAATGGACATCTACTGTCGGTTGGATTCTTGGCCCACCACGCATTTTGGAGTCCTCAAGAGTTCTAGAATCAGCGGTTAAAATCACCCAATCGCTGTGATTTTTGGAGTAGAGCCCGTCCACACAGGGCCCAACAGATGCAAGGTCAGAGTCTATTACACGTGTACCGCGTGTACGGACATTAAAAGCTTGATAACAACATATAATATTATCATAAAACTCGATCTTCTGCAAACGGAGAAAAACAGGGGCTCTGTTCGAGCGCTCACGACCGTACAATCGGCTCAACTTTTGGCTAATGCTCCTTTCATGGTGGGCCACATCTCCAACCAATCCCAACTTTATTATCGATTACACGTGACTTGTTACCCACGAGTTCCCATTACGTGGCACACGTGCAAAACACTTGTATCAGTAAATTTCATCAAGAAAGACTCCCTCCCCACTTGCCAGTTGCTACAAGTCCACACAACACCCTTGTGCTCATGTAGAAAATCCAGGCCTCTGATTTAGGTTGCCCCACCATGTTGATTCTATGGTCCAACAGTCTGACTAGTCAACCGATCAGGTGGGCCGTAAATGGTCTAAAACAATGGACGGTTGGGAAGAAGTTGATTGTAGCAAGGGTCAGATTGCCTAGAGACCTGGCCACCTTTATGGGGCCTACATTGATGTATGTGTTTTATCCAAGCCATTCATATATTTTGCTGATCATTTTAGGATATGAGCCCAAGAATAAAGTCGATCTAATGCTTAAGTATGCGTTCAATTCCAACTATTTCATGTATTTTGCCGATCATTTTAGGACATGAGCCCAAAAATAAAGTCGATCTAATGCTTAAGTATGCATTCAATTCCAACTATTTCATGTAGTGTGGTCCACTTGAACTTTAGATACGTATCGTTTTTAACTCATGCTTTAAAATGAGCTGGTAAAACAGGTACATCATGGTGGCCCCAAAATCTGATATTTATGTTTTCCCTTTGTTTTGGTCGGTGTGACCATATGAGCATGTTACAACAAATAAATATTATGGTGGGCTCTAGAAAAGTTTTTAAATGATGTACGTCATCATCCTAACTGTGTCAAACGTTGTGGTCTGGTAACTTAAAATGAGCTCGTAAATGGGATGGACGGTGGAGATAAACACATACATCATGGTGAGGTTCACAGGATCGGGTCACAAAAATATCGGTGGTGAAGGGTCTCCAGGCAATGTTCGTCGCTGATGACCGAACCGACTTCATTATCAGAACGGTGGGGCTCACCTGCCCTTACCATCCGGCAAAAGAAAGAAATTCAGCTTCTCTGTCGATGTCGGCCTCGTTTGGCGACGGAGAGGAAAAAAAAAAAAGAAAAAAAAGAAAAAAAAGAAAAAGGGAGTGGAGTAGAGATTGGGCAGTGTCGAGATTCGGATCTCAAAAGAAATTACCCAAAAGAGACGGCGTGACTCGTGAGCAATTGCAGTCAAAGTCTCCAACTTCAATACAAAGGAAATGCCACGTAGGCTATTCGTTCAGGACTCCAGGCTGCCCTTTCGCCCCCACCGACGTGATGATCAGGACCGTTCCTCTAGAAGGTCCTAATCATTCAAAACTGGAGACCCATTAGTAATCCTGTAACCTTATCTGTCAATCGAATGGATAGGATTGTTTTTGGAAAATCATAGTTTTCGTATTATTAATTCCTTGCGACACTTACTCTTGAACGGTTCTGATCATCCATAGCCGCCCTTAGTGAGCCACTTGGGTGGAACTTTCATCAGACTCTCTATCCAAAAATCTTAATGATCCAGACTCAGACCACACGTAGAAAACAGTAGGGCCGCCCAACCCTATCCCAACCCAAGGTTCTTGTACCTCAACTCTAACCTAACCTCGGGTTGGGAATTCTCAACCCAAGCCCAACTCAGGCCTGTTTGGTTGGGTTGGTAGGGTGGATACATGTAATATTTTAATAATTGCATTAGTTTATTATATTTTAATACACGTCTTAATTTTTATATTTATGATTTTATTAATTATATATAAAGTTATCTATTGAAAGAACTTAATTTATTCTAAATAAATAAGCTAAAATATAGGGTACAACTACTCATTTAAAAGTCATGTTGTGTAGCACACAATTTATTTGGGAGAGAAATCCAACATTTTTTGTTAGCTTGAGTCATCGGAGATGATGTAGACCAATGAGACTCGACAACACCGGAATTTCCTATGTCTTCAACACATACGATCCACACTCAATTATAATTTATAAGTAACTTACATATTGATCGGGTTCCGGTTAGGTTGGGCAATCCAAGACCTCAACCTGAGCCCCGACCCAAGATTTATCGAGTTGGTGTTTGTATAGCCCAAGCTTGAGATCAGACTTAATACATCTTGCCCAAGCCCAACCCAATGTCGAGTCGATCATGTGTCGATCGGGTTCAACCCACTCAGCTTTCAGCCCTAGGAAACAGTTGGGACGAGACATCCACTGTAAGTTTTATGTAGGGCCCAACGTGGTGTTTATATGCCATCTACTTTTGGGATTGAGGTTTGTTGATGCTAAATTCTGGTTCATCCGTTATCGAGCTCCGAACACTCGAACCGAGCCCTGTATCCTACACAAAGGAAAGACAAAAGAGACCCTAGCTAGAGCAGAGGACCCTCCGATGCCAAAGTCAGGCTAGGAATCTGAGTCTAAGTTGTGTAGAGTAGGCTTAGGGTGTGAGATGTTACGTACCTGTTTCCGTAAATATGTTCTCTATTTATACCTTTTGATAGAAGTGAATGTGCCCGTCAATCTTGGCACGATCTCTGCCATTAAGCGAGAACTACGCGCGCGCTGATGTTGGCTGTTACCCGGAGATCATGCCCCGAATGATGCTCCAGACATGCGTTACTAGAGTTAATCCTTTAGCGCAATCTTCGGTCATGTTTTCATCCGAGCCATCCCTTACTCACAGTCGTCCGAGCTCATGAGCGAGCTGATCTGGGTCAGAGTCTACGGGTCGGATGTGTAATGGCTTCTTCCGGGTTCCAGGTTGGTGTCAAAGCTCTATAAAAGAATTTGAAATCAGGTCGGTTCGGATGAACTACTATCAATCCAAAGCTCTGCCAGTCGACTTCTCTAAGTCAACCTCTATTAGATTAGGCTCAGATTTTCCATAACAAGGTCAAACGAGGCATGGTTTACCTGATAGACGGCATATATTTTATGCACATCAAATCATTTACGGTGATTAGAGAAGGTTATCCCGAGTGCATACTTAAGTGAGGTGCACACTAGTTTTCCTAATTCAATATAAGCCACTTAGCTATGATGACCAAATTTGAATGTAATGTGATTAAAAAGGATTTTATTACTCAAACATTACACTTTTTGAATAATGTTTATTACAAGGTTTTTAAAATATATAAAGCGTCCAATGATCTTATTTCAACAAACATGTGTCATTGCCAAACCACATGGACATAAGCTTCTACAATTTAGTTTAATATGAGTTAATATATAAAATGGGTACCATTTTTAAGTGCTTGTGCATGAAGCACCATTTGTAGCCAAAGTATTAAATAATTACCCCTTTGGATATAGATGCAACTTGGGTAATTTGACTTAGGTCAATGGTCAAGCCAATCTAACCTTAAGAGTAGACCCAACCCAAGGCATCAACACCTAACCCTCAAATATAGTTTGAGATAAGCTAGATTGAATTGAGTCACAACTATAAATAATAAACAAACTCATGAACAAAACACAAACACATGTATATATAGAGAGAGAGTTATGCTCACCCGCACACCTTATGTGAGCACCTGTGCGTAGCTTCGTACAGGTATTATAGGCACAAAATTCAATCAGTCCACGTGATATGACACCCCATGAAACCCTTGGGCCCAAATTTCAGCACAATCAAAGAGAAGCAAATCAAAAGAGGAAACTGTTTTCTTTTGCCATGGCCACTAAGTTTTAGATCATGATGAAAGTTGGGCCTTGAGTGTTTCATGAGGTGCCGCATCACGTTTACCAATCAAATTTTATGCTCATGACACACTGTGCAAAGGCATGCACAGGTGCTCACCTAAGAGTGTGCAACTGGACATTTATGTGCATGTAACATTAGCGAAATAAAGACTATAATTTTAACTTAATTTTAAATTAAATAAGAGTTATTAAAATTTCTCCTCATTTATATAAATTCATTTACCAATAGTGATGATTATAAGAGTTCATTCAGTATTAAGCTTCTTATAATTGACCACATAGTATAAAGTTCACAACATGAATGGTTCTAATCATTGAACCGATCAATATATGAGCCTTGGCGACACACCTTATACCCCGAGTTGTGGCAAGATACTAAGGGGGCGTGTGGATGGGCAGTTACTTAAGATAAGCTATTTATGCCTTAAAGAGTTTATTTTGTTCCTAATTAAATCAAAATGATTAATTAACTTTAAATTTGAAAAAGAAAAAACTACTTATAATTGATCATAAACCAAACTTAATAATTTCAAATAAGTTACTTATCTTATGCTATAAGTAGAAAAAGTAACGTATTTGGTGTATCCAAACAAGCCCTTCAAGTCCCAACTCGTACAGATTCAATTAAAAGATCCTCATGTAAACATGTTAGAGATCCAACACTTATTAGAGATCTGTGCCATTCATCAAGGTGCAATGTGAACATGCTATGGACCAAATAAAGGTGGTCCCTTGATCACTTGCATGAACCCTGTTTTATATTTAGGCCATGATTTTATGTTCATCAATATTAGTCGTAACTCACAAGCTAACATGTACTGCATCCGGAACGTAAGGTTGGGTTAGAGTCGGGTTTCCTCGGCTCGACCCGAACCCGAAGTTTGGATTAGACCAATCGGGTTCGGGTCTGACCCATCTAACACACCTACCTTATATATATATACCGCACCTCTATCCACCGAGAGAAATCCAAAGGCCCCCCCCTTCTCTCATCCATATATGGGCTGATGGGCATCAAGTTCTTAAGCTTCCACATGCTTCCCTACTGCTTCCACCTCATCTCCAACCACATCACCTGCCTCAGTCTCCCACCGTCCGATTCCCCAGCCCCCACCATCAAGCTCATCAAATCCGACGGCCACATCGACATCTACCACCGCCCGATCCCGGCCTCAGATCTCATGCGGCAATTCCCCAAACACCTTATCTGCGACTCCGATTCCTTCTTCCTCGGTCAACGAATCCCCGCCCTCTCCGCAACCGACACTCTCCAGCTCGGCCACAACTACTTCCTCCTCCCTTCTCACCTCTTCCAGTCCGTCCTCTCCTTCATCACCGTCGCCTCCTTCGCCTCCTCCTCGAAAAAACCCGCCACGTGTCGGCCCTTCGACGTACACAAGACCCCATCAGGGACGCTCCAGATTCGCGTTTCAGACGAGTTCATCGATTCGCTGCTGTACGAAGGAGAGGAAGGAGAGAAAACCAAGAAGGAGAAGGTTGGGAGGGTTTGTTCTACGCCCGAGTTGGAGAAGGATTATACGCGACTGGTTGGGTGTGAGAGGTTTAAGGAGTGGAGGCCGAAGCTGGAGACAATAAATGAGAAGGAAAGGAGGAAGCTTGGAGGGTTTGGAATGAGAAAAAGGAAGAAATCTCAAAACAAAGGAAGCCAAACGAGCCTTCTTCATGTAAGTAGAGCGAGAAAAGGCTTTTGAAGAATGGGGGCTTTTTTGCCCTTTTTTTCTTGAATGGACTGTATTTTGTAAAACTGGTTTTTCATTACACTGATATAAATATATACAAGTGATTAAACTGTAATTCTCTCTATTTGTTTCCTAATTCATCAGTACCAATCGAATAATCTGGACCGACCATTCAGTCCAGCATACATTTCATGAGCTACCATGAAAAATTCACACCGATCATACGGTCGTTTGCTTGAAAAATTGACGGTCAATACCATTTTTTCGAATTTGAGCCATATAATTTTTACGGCAGATGATGGATTGGTTATGGTTATAAATAATTGCTTTTGTAAGAGAATCCTAACCATCCAATTCATGGCTTAGAAGACGGATGGCTATCATAAAGAGGGCCAACTTATGCATGGATCAGATCGTCTGATCGGTGTGGCTTTTACAAGGCATACCCTGAATGATGGATGGACAAACCAGATCGGTTCGTTGGACTGTCCAAGTATCCCTATGCAACTGCGAGAGCACGGGGTCATTTATCCTTTTCATTGGATTCTCTCTTTTTTATTATTTGAAGGTTGAGAAACGTACACGTGGCAAGATGGAACAAGATCTAGACCATCCATCAGGTGGATCCTGTAATGGATGGACATTGGATCGAAAACCACGCTGATGAGGCCATCATAACCCTAGGATCAGTAAGCTTTTGAGATGACCATTCATGCGACACGCACATTGGCATTTTAGTTTGAAGAAATGATCCATACAGGCACTGTACATGAACTTTCACATATGTCCCGGTCTTTATTGAAAATCTCCCATACGTGTATATAATCAGAGCCCTTCAAAAGTTGGGCCACACCATGATGATCTCCTGGGTTGAAATTAGGCTAGTCGGCTCATTAGGTGGGCTATATGATTGGAAAAATCATGACCTTATATTAATGATATTTGTTTGTAAATGGGGCACGTGATTTAGACCGTTCGGATTGATTTAAAAGCACTCCACGTGGACATAAGCTGTTTGCGAGTGTATGGATTACTGTAGTCTCTCAGAGTACTAGGATTTTACTCTTATTATTATGATTTTTTTTTTTTTGACGTAGCCGTTTGCACCGTCCGTCACCTTCAGGTTCCAGATGTCTTCCTGGGATATGATACGGTAGAGACCCAGTGCAAACGGAATATGGCAGATCTATCTTGTCACAGTACACGTGGTAGTGCTATACAGCAATCGGAACCGTCCATATAGTGGAGCCTATCATAGATACGATATGATTTTAAAATCATAGCTAGTGGAGAATACTAGAGCGATTCTGTTTCCTATTATCACTTTCAAGGCCACCGATCACACGGCTGAAATCATCCAATGTATTTGTATTTTGAACTATTTCCCACCCAGATTCCAAACTAGCAATTCCATACTGGGTGAGCCTATCCATCTGATAAGTGGGCCATCAAAACAATGGTATGAAACATTTTTATTTAATTGTAAGAAAATGGGCCGTTCATGGTGCGGTCCACTATATGTTTGGGCAGGATTGATAGATGACGATACCAGGTGTGGCGTGGATAGATGGGGTGTACGGTTGTTGACTATAGTCAAAAGGCAGAGGGTTGGATAACGTGGGTAGGGTTTTGATGTCAGGAGACAGCTCAGTCGTTGGGGCAGCTGTCGCCCAGTTTTGAAGACCAAAGCGGTGATTCCCTCCTTTCCCAACTTAAAAAAGACAAGATAGTGGTCAAAGTATGTCAGCTTTCATAATCACATATGAAGCTCCATGCCCCACCTCGCGTAAAAAGCGTTTCGAATTTCCTAACACGGAGCCCCATCCAACGGAACTGAAGCCGCCATGGGCCCACCTGATGTTCGTCTCGGATTGAATCCGGATGGAACGGGAATGCAAAAGGAAAGAGGATAAGGTCCCCAGATCGGAACAGGCTGGGGATCTGAGGGCGTCATGTATGGGTTTATCAACGCCGTCCATCTATTTTGTAGTATTATTTTAGGTTATAAACCTAAAAAATGAGACAGATCCAAGGGTCAAGTGGACCACACCACGGCGGTGATGATGACGCCCACCGTTGAAACAAACACAAATATCAGCTGTCATACGTCACGGTGGGCCCCTCAGAGCCCGGCCTGGTCTGAGCTTACTGCAAAGATGAGGCAGATTTGTACGGATTGACGGTGGGCCACTTTGATGTATGTGTTGTATATTCACGCTGTCCATCTATTTTTCTGATTTTAGAGAATGAGCGCAGCAATGAAGAAGATCCAAATCTCAGGTGGACCACACTATGAGAAACAGTGATGAACGCCCACCGTATAAATATTTAAAAATAAATAAATAAATAATAATAACATTCCTATTACCCACCGCAATGTTTATTTGCTATCCGACCTGTTGATAAGGACAGACAGACATAAATGAAGGGAAAAGAAAAACATGGGCTTGATAGAAAACTTTCGTGGCTCATGAAAAGTTTTTAAGAGCATGTTTGGGAGCGTGGATTCAGAACCCTGGATTTGAAATCCTCATGGGGTCTGTTTGATTTTTCTAGGTAATTACCACAACTTTCCCAATGCATACATGACTACTTACATTTTTAATACTTAATCGAGAAATTTACAAAAATAATATGGGGCCCATTGTGTGGTGACTTATCCACACCGCTCATTTGTTATGCTGGCTGAATTTTGGGTATAAGCAAAAAATTGAGGTCGATTCAAAGCTCAAGTGGACCACACCATAGGAAACTGTGAAAATCGAACGCATACCATTAAAAACTTCTCAAGGTTCTTAAAAGTTTTTTTTTATCAAGCTGATATTGTGTTTTCCCCTATCCATGTCTGTGTGACCCTATGAATGGATTAGATGATGAAAAAATCCTCAATATGGACCCCATGAAAGAAACAACTTTCAATGGTGGACGAATGAAGACCACCGTTTCTTTTCGTGTGGGCCAATGTTGAATCTGCCTCATTTTTCGGTTCATGCCCCAAACTGTTCGAATAAATTAGATGGATGATGCGGATGTATAATATACATTATGGTGGGGTCCACAAATTTAAGTTGACATTTATATATCGATTTTACTAATAATTACTTATTTACCATGATTTACCTGTATCATGGAAAATCAAACAGGCCCTTGGTGTGTTTTGTACCCTAAATTGAGAATCAACTTTAATCTAAAACCAGCTATTCATAGTACATTTGCAGGGATTTGATTTTAATTACTAAATCAACTTTAATATCTCTAATTAGTCAGCTTATATAACTTTTGACATAATGGTTGTAATAAGCCCACTTAAATATATACTTTGCCAAAAAATGATGAAATTCAAAGTCTTGGACAGGCCACAAGCACGAGATCACATCCAAGTGACTAACTAACAATTTTTAACTGTTGATTTACATGGACAATATTTGGACGGTGTTGATCATCATATTAAAGTAATTATAGTAATGCAATTGATAATCTAATTATTTTAGGATATCATTAGTAGGCCATGTGTCTAATAGATTAATAGTTGAATGATACACATGTTAGATAATGATACACATGTTAGACATGCAACCATGGAAATGATTTTAGATATAATCCAAGGTCTCATGTTGGATTTCGAACCTCCGGATTGAGGGGATTCGAAACCAGATTTGAAACCAGCTGGATTTGAAACCTTGGTTACTTTGAAATCACCCCAAATCCATGGTGCCAAACGACCCCTAATGGTTAACTACTATGGTTTTTAGGTGTGGTCCACCTGAAAATTAAATCTACTTTATTTTGGGTTGTTGCTCTAAAATGTGCGGGCAAAATAAATAAATGGCATGACTATACACTACATACATTAACGTAGGTCCATATTTGGGGCCACACCTAACCTAGTCCATCATAGATGTAATAAGCAAAACAGAGATGGACCCGCCGACCCATTGTGTGGACTAGGCAGGGGCTTGTGGGGCCATGATGTATGTGTTTTATCCATGCCATCCATACAAGCCATGAGCTCAAAAAATAGGCAAATCCAAGGCTTAGTGGACCACACCATAGGAACGCTAGGGATGAAACCCTTCTAAGGCTCACTATGATGTTTATTTACCACTTCACGTGCTGATTAAGTCACGTAAGCTTGGATGAAGGTAAAACACAAATATCAGCTTAATCAACACTTCTCTAGCTCCCCCACCCTTTTTTAAATGTGGACATTCAATCCCCACTTCCGCCTTGCATGTCTTATTTTTGGCCTTATATCTTAAATTGATCTAGCAAAATAGATGGATAGTGTAAATTAAATATATACATTACGGTGTACCCTATATAGAGGCCATTTGTGTCAAGCAAAGTATGTTTGAAAGTTGTTCGAGTGATGACTTAACTCGTCCATCTTAGTGACACACCGCCTTATCAAAACCTACCATATTGTGCTTGTACTAATATTAGTACCAGGAGCGGCAATACCCAAATCCACATCCCACCAAGAAACAATGGAGATTGGGACACACTATTAGAACCTCCTTGAGATCCACAGAAGTTTTGGATAAGGATGGTATTTGTGTTATCTATTCATCTTGGTGAGAGTAACCTTACAAATAGATTGGATGGCATATAAGCATCACAGTGGGCCTTATGAAGTCTTCAATGGTAGTTGTTTCCCTCCCCCACTGCATGGCTTTAGTATATCCCAATTAAGTGTTGGATCTTCCTCATCTTTGGGCTCCCCAGCCTCAAATGAGTCAATGAAACTGATAGATGGAGTGTGTCACATAGTCATCGTGGTGAGCCCTACAGTCTATCTTACAAAGGCTAGCTTCATATTGGATATTCTTGTCCGAAAGGGGAGAAAGTGAACTTCAGTACTCTTGGAGTGGGATCAGGTTGATGAAGAAAGTGAATTTCCTACAGCACTTGTTCCATGGAGCCAGAACAACAAAAATACGACACTGCCGTATTTTTTTGACATCTAGTTCATCCATCATTTTCACCAACTATCATTAAGAGGTGAGCCAAAATTTAGACAATCAAAAAGTGGGCCACACCATAAGAAAAAGTAGATATGAATTTCTGGCGGCCATAAAGATGTTCATATGCAATCCATCCAGCTCACAAAATTGTCATAAGATAAAAGCATAAACCAAATATCAACCTATCCCAAACTTCAGTAGGCCCAATAAGATTTCAACAATGGTAGGCGTTGAGTTCACACTTTTCCCTCCGTTGTGGCCCACTTGAGATTTTTATATCCTTACATCCTAACATGAGCCATCATTTGGACAGAGTAGATGTCACGCACACATAATAGTGGCCCAAAGCATTTTTGTTGCACCGGCTCATGTTTCCAACTTCACTTGTTTTTGGTATTTTGGTATCTTAATCCATACCATTTATCCATCATGCACAGAGATCTTTCCTTTCAGAGAAAGAGAAAGTCGGACTCATTCAACATCAACAACTAGCGAAGATCATCCAATGAGACAACCAGTCTCATTCACTAGTAAAGTGATGTCTGAACGGTGGAAACTCATCCATACACGTCTCATGCGCCCTTGCAACTGAAAGTGGATTGCCTAACATGACTTAGCTCAGTTGTACTTGAATACAGCAGAAATTGACTGGGCCATGTGATACTATCAGAGATAGACTCACCTAAAGCGTGTTTGGAATATCCATGTCCCTTACAGCTATACCAAATCATATCATGACTTAGCTCAGTTGTGCTTGAATACGGTAGAAATTGATTGGCCGTGTGCTACTGTCAAAGATAGACTCACCTAAAGCATGTTGGAATTTCCGTGTCCCTTGCAACTATACTAATCATAGCCTCATTTGAATGGACCACAATTGAAAGCCACACCTGCCAAACAGGTTAGCGTTTCTTACCTGGTGGCTCACATGCACATGCACAAGCAGCATGTACAACCACTTTTGTCTTATTCATGTTTTTTTTTTTTTTGGTTAATTTCATTGTGTATGTATGCGTTTCACAATCCATATGGAATCATTACCACTGAAATGAATGGTTGAGATGGAAATTGTTAAATGGATCTAATTGAATTGAAGACATCAGATGGTTAAGATTATTCGATTGATAATATCTTTGGACTAAACACCATGTGAAAAGGGCCACGATTTCAACAGGTTCAATTGAAGAATATATATAGGGATAGATTTCTAGTGATGCTAATAGTCAAAGTGGGGCTCAGTTAAATGATGACCATTCGATATTTGACGATTTGCAAGGCTCCATTCATTTAGCCAGAATCATTTCGGACGGAAGACGTTTGGTCAACTTTACAAGATGCTCATGTTAACCAGATGAACGGCTCAGATCACTAAGAATGGGCCCGCATCTACCATTGCTTGGTCGAACACAAAATGCCTCTTCTGATTCTATTTATCTATGGAAATATTACAGTTATTAAGTTTCTACAAATGTGACCCCATTGATGTTAGTACGGTTGGCAATGGGCCTCACCATCCAGGCCGTCCAAGGCGGCCTGAGATGTACAACCAGCGCTTGGGCCACTCAACTTAGCTCAAGGGCTGAGCCCAAGATTGAAATCTAGCCCTTTTACTCTGAATACTGAGTGGGTCAGGCCATTGATGAATGGCCAAGATCAATAATCAAGTGGGCCAGCATCAAAGAAGAGAATGGATCCTTTATAGACACTTGTGAGCAGTTCCCACTCACCATTAGGTGTGTGAATGACCCGGTTGCATCCATTGCGTATGCAAGCGAAAACTAACATAGCTGGGGATCCAATTCAAATTGGTCCAATAATTCCAATTATATTTATCATAACCTCCAGCCCATTGACATTATCTATATATGGTGCGTCCCACCATGATGCATGTGTTTTATCTACACAGTACATCCATTTTGTCAGATCATTTTAGGTGTGAACCCAAAAATGAGACAGATTCAAGCATCAAATAGACCACACAATGGGGATTGAATGCTCACCATTAGAACTTCTTGGGAGTTGCAGAAGTTTTGGATGGAGCTGATATTTCTTTTTTCCCTTAAGTGGACCACAGATTGGAGATTAAACGCTCACCATTAGAACTTTTCAAAGTTGCCAAAGTTTTGGATAAAGCTGATATTTGTGTTTTCCCTTCATCCAAGGTCTATACGACCGTGTAAACATGACGGTGGCCCAGGGAAGGTTTCAACGGTAGGTGTCATTTGTGGTGTGGTCCACTTGAGCTTTGGGATTTGCCTCATTTTTAGGTTCGTACCCCAAAATGATCTGAAAAAATAAATGGATAGATGGATGGTGTGAGCAAAATACATACATCATGGTGAGCCCCACAAAGACACTGGCTAGAGACATTATCGTCCAGGCAGGGTCAAGACCCTGCTGAGCCAGGATTTGGGATTGGGCACTTGGGCCGGACTAGGTCCAACGCCAGCCAGCCTAGAATGGCCAATTGCAACCCTAGATGTTAATGTTTTTCGATTACGTGGAGTTTGTATCGTATGCATGAGCCATCCAATCCAAACAAGAATCCACTACATAAACGGCTTGGATCACCCAACTGTGGGACCCACTTGCACCAACTGAAAATCCTAGCCCACTGTAGGAAATGTTATATCCGTATCTTATACATGAACCGGGACTCGCGCGAGATTCACGGTTTTAGTAGCATCACACGTAGACAAGTGGGACTTTGGTGCGAGATCCGTGCCATTCGTCAGGAGAGGCCCACCGGGAACATGCCCGGGCTAAAACTCGGACGAGTCCACTCATCAGGTGGTCCAGATGTGTAGGCCGAACCGTTGGGCCTGTGTAGCGGTTGGTTCGACTTGCTGAACGGCTGCGATCTATCAAGAGGGTGCCGTGAAGGACGCCTCACTATCACTAGAGGGCACGTGCACGTCACGTGATCTAGATATTCTGTTGCAGCCTCCTCCAACCCCCTAACTGCTTCGTTTTCAACGACCTGAAAACGAGAGAGAGCTTCAATGGCAGCCTCTCCAGCAATCCAAATCCGATGCTTCTTCCCACCCAAAAACCCAAACTCCAAAACCCATCAAAACCCACACCACAACCATGTTAAATCCGAAACATCCCTTCCAAGTACGCAGATATCACTGAATTCCATACAATCCCATCGTGCCCACAAACTGTTCGACGAAATTCCTCAGAAAGACACCTTCGCTTGGAACTCCCTCATCCGCTATCATCTCACGCATGATGGGTCTTCTCATGTTATCTTCATTTATCAACAAATGCTACTCCGTGGGGCCCGTCCCGACAAATACACGCTCCCGCACGTTTTAACTGCGTCCAGACTCTCGGGCAGCCTTTTCCATGGGAAGCAGATTCATGCTCATGCGTTAAAGCTTGGGTTTAGCTCTGACGAGTATGTAGTCACCGCATTGATGACAATGTATGGGCAATTCGATGGCGTTGAAGCTGCGCATCGGGTGTTTGATAAAACGTCTAAGAGAAACTCGGTTTCGTGGACGTTGCTTGCTGGGCTGTATGGGGCAGAAGATCGGCATGATTTGGCTGTAGATGTGTTTAAGCAGATGGTTAGCTCGGGCATTGAGGTCGATTCTGTCTCATTGGTTACTGCAATTGGAGCCTGTGGACACTTAAAATCACTCCATGAAGGAAGAAAAATTCACAAAATTGCGAGGAACTGCGGATTAGAATCTGATGTTCTGGTGGGGAATGCACTCTTGAAAATGTATTTCGACTGCAGCAGCATTGAAGATGCTCGGGCTGTTTTTGATCGGATGCCTGCAAAAGATACCATCTCTTGGACGGCGGTCATCAGCAAGTACGTGCAAAATGGGAGCTTCAATGAGGGTCTGAAACTGTTTCGTGCAATGCATTTGGAAGGGACAAGGCCTGATTCATTTTCAGTTTCTAGCGTTCTCCCTGCTTGCGCGAGAGTATCCGCTCATAAGCATGGAAAAGAAATTCATGGGTATGTAATTAGAAATGCGATGGATTTGAACCTAGCTGTCCAAAATGCATTGATGGACATGTACGTGAAATCTGGATGCATGCTGTCGGCTTCTAAGATCTTTGCAACAATGGCAGAGAAAGACACTGTTTCATGGACTGTGATGATATTGGGTCATAGCTTGCATGGGCAAGGAGAGGTTGGAGTTGAACTGTTCCGTGAAATGGAGAAGGAACTGGGAATACATGCCGATCAGACAGCTTACGTCACAGTCCTCCATGCGTGCAATACTGCACGCATGGTTGAGGCAGGAAGGTTTTACTTCAATTACATCAAGGCACCCAAGGTCGAGCACTGTGCATTGATGGTCAGCCTTCTATCTCGTACCGGACGTTTCGATGAAGCAAGGGCCTTCATTGAGGAGCGACGAATCGAGCAGCACCCGGAGGTGCACAAAGTGCTGCTTGACGGGTGCAGGATCCATCAGAATTTGAAGATGGGCAAGCAAGTCGTTGAGCAGCTTATTGAGTTGGAACCTCTGAATGCTGAGAACTATATCATGCTGTCGAACGTATATGCTGCGAGCGCGAAATGGGATGCAGTCGACGGATTGAAACAGATGATTATAGATATGGGTCTGATGCCGAAAAGAGCCTATAGCTGGACAGAGGTCCGAAACAAGGTCCATGTGTTTGGTGTAGGGGAAGTTTCTCATCCGAGATCGCAGAGGATATATTGGGAATTAGAGGGCTTGATGAAGAGGATGAAAGAAGAAGAGGGTTTCGTGCCTGCAACTGAGTTTGCCCTACATGATGTAGATGAAGAGAGGGAGTGCATTCCATGTGGGCACAGTGAAATGCTGGCCATTGCTTTTGGTCTGATCAGCACACAAATGGGATCAACCGTTCGTATCACCAAGAACCTCCGTGTGTGCCGCAATTGCCACACTTCCGCGAAAATCATTTCTAAGATGGTTGGAAGGGAGATTGTTTTGAAGGATCCCAACCGTTTTCACCATTTCAAAGATGGGCTTTGTTCATGTGGAGACTTTTGGTGATTTCGGGTGGAAGTATATCTACATAAACTTCTGAAATTCAGAAAATTCAGCTCGGATGCCACAGACGGTTCACAGGATTCTGGACTGCACAAAAGCAAGTCGAGTCCCCGAAAATAATTTTGGATGGGGGCTTTCATTTTGGATTTGATTAGTTGTTGTAGATCATTGTGATAGAAGACCCACCTAAATAAATCAGTCATCACAACCTTTTGTCTTTGATTCTGACTACGAGGGAGGAACGGACGTAATGGTGAAATTGTGAATTGTTGCTCAAATGAAAGTATCTCACCTTCATATGCATGGGACAATCAGAACTCAAAAGACAACAGTGGAAATCCTACGAAACAAGCAAACAGAGCGGCAAAGGCAGCATGTGGAAGAAATAGCAGGAAGAACTGAAAAGGAGACTTTTCTTCTTGTTATTCAAATGCATCATTTCCCGCCAATGGCGCTTTTTTTTTTTTTTTTTTTTTGAAAGAGATGAAAATGCATAATGCATATGGATCATGATCCCTTGTTACCTGTAAGTATTTTTCTCACTCAAGATAATTTTCTAATGAACATTTGAAGAGCCTCAGAAATGAGGATATGGTTGTTGATGGAGTGGATGCCTGAACAAGATTTCTGTAGCAGACCTCAATTAGTTGAGATCAGGCTTAAATGATGATTCCTCGAGGACCTTCGGAAATGTCAGCACCACAAATAATGAGTTTCTTTAAGACTGGAATCCTCTACCACACTCATTTTACGTGCTGCATAGAATGCTCTAATCTCTAGGGCCTACCATATTGTATATGTAAGATTCACTCCATCCATCAGGTCTTAGCTTGCCATATTGTATATGTAAGGCCCCCAAATGGCTTGATCTGTACCTTTTATAAGGGTATTGATAGGCTTGGTTTGAATTCAAATGAATGCAACCAGAAACATTTGGACTGTTTCATTTGACCTCGAGTGAAAACAGTCCTCCCATGGGGTGGTTTATAAAATGTTCCTTCCTAAGGTCTTCTCAACACATCTACTGATAGAAACTTTGATTTGCTTTTGCTTTTGCTTTTTCTTTTCTTTCTTTTCCTGGGCATACAAAAATTATGTCTCCGGCCGTGTTCGGTGGCAGGTTCATCCCCAGCTTATGCAAACTGGAGAAAGAACTGGGCATACGAAAATTATTTTCGGCGGTGTTAGGTGCTGGGTTCATCCCCAGCCTGTGCATGCTGGAGAAAGAACCACGTTAGGAATTGTATTCTAGAAGTAACGCATCAAGAAACCCACTACACTGTTTTAAACAAACTGAAGGGCGTAAACTATCTCAAAGATAAAGATTAAGTCTACACCTCGCCTAAGTAGCAAATTCAAGCTCTTCATCTTTTGCAACTATTCCAAATAGGTGTGAGTTTCCTAATATATCATCTGCATTTTATTTTTATTCGAGCTTAATTCCCCGTATTGGTTCCAACATATCTTTCATCGAACCTGTTAATCAGGTTTAACTCACCAAGATAAATAGAAGAAACAAATAAAAAATAAAAAATCAGCCTGATTCAAGCTCAGGTGGTTACCTCACCTTGTAAACTTGAG